>JAUCMX010000024.1:4672021-4687021 GCA_033459395.1 Hemibagrus guttatus
GCAGACGGAGGTCGAGGAGCTCCAGGAGAGACGGGAGCGAAGGTGAGCTTCATGCGGCGACTCTTTCAGCTCAGTTTAATGCTAAAGTGTTCTTTAACCTGGAATACAGAAGCATGTTAATCACGCTTTACTCTCTCTGTTACTGCGCGTGAGTCTCGTCACGCTACATTTAGCTGTTAGATTTCTGTTAGCTTTAAAAATACAATGGTAAATATATGAAATTTTACATAAAAAATATAATAAATCAATTATTAGAAAAATTAAAAATCGTCTGTTCAATGTGTTAAACTTCACCCAAGATGCTAATCACCTGCTGATGCTAATCACCCACTAATGCTAATCCCCCCTGCTAAATGCTAATCACCTGCTAATTTCCACCGACTAGCTTCCTCTCCTCTATCAAACAACAGCTACTAAAAGAGGAAGATGAAGGCTAACACGTGTTTCCTACAAAACACATAACTACTGCATCACAGGCAGCTGTCTGCCCTCTTACATATACATCAGCTCACTGACAAGCCTGATTGGCTAATGACACTGTGACTGACAGGACAGAGAGAGAGAGAGAGAGAGAGAGAGAGAGAATGCCCCTCCCACAGAGAGAGAGAGAGAGAGAAAGAGAGAGAGGAGAGAATGCCCCTCCCACAGAGAGAGAGAGAGAGAGAGAGTATGCCCCTCCCACACACACAGAGGGAGAGGGAAATAGAGAGGGAGAGAGAGAGAATATACCCCTCCCACAGAGAGAGAGAGAGAGAGAGAGTATGCTCCTCCTACAGAGAGAGAGAGAGAGAGGGAGATAGAGAGGGAGAGAGAGACAATATACCCCTCCCACAGAGAGAGAGAGAGAGAGAGAGAGAGAAAGAGAGAGAGAGAATATGCCCCTCCCACACAGAGAGAGAGGGGGGGGGAGTATGCCCCTCCCACACAGGGAGCATGGCTAATTCTGCTCCCTCGTCTCAAGATAACAGACAGTGTGTTTCTCTCCTCAGTGATGATGTGACTACACGTTTTTCCGGTTTAAAAGTCGTACACAGCACACATCTTCCGTGCAGAATGTGGTCTAAAAAACTAAACACATACATAAAAAGCTGATCTTTATTACTTTACTTCATTAAAATGTTACTGGAGATGATCTGTTTATTATTTAGCTTAGTATATTAACCTAGAATATTTAACTTAGTATATTAACCTAGAATATTTAACTTAGTATATTAGCCTAGAATATTTAGCCTAATCTATTAGCCCTAAAAAATATTTAGCCTAATCTATTATCCCTAAAAATATTTAGCCTAATCTATTATCCCTAAAAATATTTAGCCTAATCTATTATCCCTAAAAATATTTAGCCTAATCTATTATCCCTAAAAATATTTAGCCTAATCTATTATCCCTAAAAATATTTAGCCTAATCTATTATCCCTAAAAATATTTAACCTAGTCTATTATCCCTAAAAATATTTAACCTAGTCTATTATCCCTAAAAATATTTAACCTAGTCTATTATCCCTAAAAATATTTAACCTAGTCTATTATCCCTAAAAATATTTAACCTAGTCTATTATCCCTAAAAATATTTAACCTAGTCTAGAAGTTGCTTTTGGCTGCTCCCTGTTCGGGGTCGCCATAGCAGACCAACTGGTCCGCACAACAACTCGGTAAATGTTTTACACCAGATGCCCTTCCTGCCGCAACCCTCCCATTTTTCCGGGCTTGGGACCAGCACTGCATCCAGGGGCTGGGGTTGAGGCATTGGCTGGGAATCGAACCCGGGCCTTCCGCATGCGAGGCGAGAAACCTACCACTGAGCCACCAATGCCTAGTCTATTAACCCTAAAAATATTTAGCCTAATCTATTATCCTAAAAATATTTACCTAGTCTATTATCCCTAAAAATATTTAGCTTAATCTATTATCCCTAAAAATATTTAGCCTAGTCTATTATCCCTAAAAATATTTAGCCTAACCCATTATCCCTAAAAATATTTAGCCTAATCTATTATCCCTAAAAATATTTAGCCTAACCCATTATCCCTAAAAATATTTAGCCTAGTCTATTATCCCTAAAAATATTTAGCCCAGTCTATTATCCCTAAAAATATTTAGCCTAGTCTATTATCCCTAAAAATATTTAGCCTAACCCATTATCCCTAAAAATATTTAGCCTAACCTATTATCCCTAAAAATATTTAGCCTAATCTATTATCCCTAAAAATATTTAGCCTAACCCATTATCCCTAAAAATATTTAGCCTAGTCTATTATCCCTAAAAATATTTAACCTAGTCTATCAGCCTAGAATATTTAGCCTAGTCTATTATCCCTAAAAATATTTAGCCCAGTCTATTATCCCTAAAAATATTTAGCCTAGTCTGTTATCCCTAAAAATATTTAGCCTAGTCTATCAGCCTAGAATATTTAGCCTAGTCTGTTAGCCTAGAATATTAAGCTTAGTATAGCAGTGTGAAATATTTAGCTGAAATCTTAAACTTAGTATATTATCCTGGTATATTTATCTTAGTATATTAGCCTAGCATATTTAGCATAGTCTATTAGCCTAGCTAATTTTAACCAAACATTGCCTACTCATTTAAATTCCACTAAAAAAGCCTAGCTTGGCTAGCTAATGGCTTTCTATAATGCTTGGTTTCTAATTATTAGCCTAGCATGGCTAACTATTAGTATTGTATGTTAGAGAATTTGCCGGCTAATTAATAAGTGTTTAAGTAGCATTGTCAACACTTTCACCACATCAACTGAGCTCTAACAAAAAAAATCGACACAGTATGATCTTAAATCTGTAGATTCAATCTGTTCCTGCTCCTCTGATGTCTTAGCAGCGTTAGCTTTGTAGCTTCAGTGCACTTAAACATGCCATACCTCATCGTGTGCTCTACAAACAGCACAAGAGGAAGACATTTAGTTTGTTCCAGAATGTTCCTTTAACGTTATAGAGTAGACGTGAAAAACAAGAGAGTGTTGAGGCAGCTGTGAGAGAAAGTTTGAAAGAGCAGCAAGGCTGAGATCAGGAGGAAGAGCAGATCTTCTTTCTGTCCCCAGCTTCCACCCACAGACCTGCAACAGATGGAGACGATCTACAGAGACGAGCCATCAAACCTGTCTGACCTGCTCACTGTGTGTGTGTGTGTGTGTGTGTGTGTGTGTGTGTGTGTGTGAGAGAGTTAATGAGGAGAAATGACATTGAGGAAGGAGAAATTACTGTAGGGCTAGTTATTGTAGCGTGTGTGTGTATGTGTGTGTCTGTGTGTGTGTGCGTGTGATACTGTGTGATAAACCATACAGCATGGCCGGTCTCACCACTGTCTTGTACACCTTCCTCTTGATTCTCGTTGATATTTATCTAGCACACATCTCATGATAGTACTTGCATATAATAGTTAGCCTGAATTATTGAACTGTTAGCCTAAGATTAAGCAAGTTTGCTTGTTATTTAGTTAGTAATAATTAGCTAAGTTTATCTAGCTTTCTATTGCTTGCTTATTGGTTTTGAATTAGCACTGTAGTTTATTAGCAAACCTGGCTATTTGCATTTCACCAAAATTAAAAAGATTATATTAGCCAAACTATTCCTTAGCTGATAAGGTATTTAATTCCTACCAACTCAACAACTCCTACTAGCTAGTTAGCTAAACAGTCACCAGCTAGCTTGTAAACAAAGATTAGTTCTAGTTTAAATTTGTTAACTTTGTTTCAGCTAATTCCTAGCTCATTAAATACCTTGGTAGCATATCATTATTAATGGCACAACTAGTCAAATAGCTGTGCTATAGCAGTATATTATTCAAGCTAACTACTTCTCTGGCTAGGTTTAATGCATTACTGTGTTTACTGTGAGAGAGAGAGAGAGAGAGAGAGAGAGTGAAAGCTCGCTATTTATCACATGGTCTGTCTCACTCATTCGTCTCTGTCTCTCATGCAGGGTGACAGGGGCTTTGATGGACTACCAGGGCTTCCAGGGGACAAAGGACACAGAGTGAGTGTGGCACGGGGCAGTGCTTAATCAAATCCCACAACCCCAGCACAGTTGAGCACATCTGTTTAGCTGTGAGATGCCTGTGTGTCTCTGTGCAGCTGTGTAGTTAGCATCGTTCATACTTCTCTTTATCTTATTCCTCAGTTATTAGGGGTGTCAGGATAGACTCCAGTGATGATTCGATTCGATTCGATTCATGAGTCGAATTCAATTTGATTCTTTTGAACAACAATGACTCCTTTTTCTCAGTCACCAGCAATGTGCGTTTTTGTTTGTATATAACTAATTTAACCTTTTTTTACCACTAAACTAGACCTTGAAATTGACTTATCAGATGTCTTCAAGCGGTATAAACAAACAAATCATTTTATAGCTATGAGTCTGATATAAAATGAGTCAGGAGTCTGTTGGCTTTCAGTGTGAGATGTGTGTTTTTCCCTCTGTTGGATAACCGTACACAGAATTTTACTGGTTGAAGAGAACGACTTCAAATTTGATATGCTTATTAAGAAGAACTTGGGGCATCTCAGAGAGCAGAAATAGGTTTAATATCAACATTTATATTGAAGATTGATTTTTAAACATTTTTTTAAATGGAACATGGAAACAACAAAACAGGAGCAAATTCCATTTATTTGTTTATTTTATTTATTTATTTATTTTTTTTAAATACTCGAAACTGAGGTTTAATATTGGTAACAAAATGCACTACAGGTTCACTCTATCTTAAAAATAATAAATTAAATAAATAATTAAATGACTAATATTTGAATGTGATAGAATGAGCTTTGTATCAGTAACTGAAGTGACATTTTAACTAGAAATAGAGCTCCAAAGTCGGTTAAAATGCCCGGGCGCTGCAGCCTTTTTCTCCAGCACTGTAGGTCACAGAGGCATGTGGCTGGTGTTGTTTAAAAGCTACTGAAGAGCACTTTCTAAGAGATTAAACATGGTTGTCTAAACATGTATCCTATAAGGTGGGTCAGTAATTGAGTTCTGGAGTTATGGGTCAGAATGCACTCTATATTTTCATGTTTTATAGTATGGTTTATGGTTATAGTAAAAACATGAATTTTTTACTTTTAATTTGATGATTTTTATATTTTGTCTGTTTAGGGGGATCGAGGAAAGCCAGGACAGTCTGGTCCACCTGGGGAATCCGGTGAGAAGGTGATGGAAATCTTCAAGTTCTTCTGAACTTAAAAATGTTAAAGGAATAATTTCACGAAATAATGAAATGCACACAAATTTCTGTAGAGAAAATTTAGTCAACTAGTTAACTTTTACACCGATCAGTCGTAACATTGTGAGCAGTGAGAGGTGAAGTGAATAACACTGATGATCTCATCATGGCACCTGTTAGTGGGTGGGATATATTAGGCAGCAAGTGAACATTTTGTCCTGAAAGTTGATGTGTTAGAAGCAGGAAAAATAGACAAGTGTAAGGATTTGAGTGAGTTTGACGAAGGGCCAAATTGTGATGGCTAGACCACTGGATCAGAGCATCTCCAAAACTGCAGCTCTTGTGGGGTGTTCCCGGTCTGCAGTGGTCAGTATCTATCTAAAGTGGTCCAAGGAAGGAACAGTGATGAACTGGTGACAGGGTCAGGGGCGGCTAAGTCTCACTGATGCACGTGGGGAGTGATGGCTGACTCGTGTGGTCCGATCCAACAGACGAGCTACTGTTGCTCAAATTGTTGAAGAAGTTAATGCTGGTTCTGATAGAAAGGTGTCAGAATACACAGTGCATGACGGGTCAGGGCTGTTTTAGCAGCAAAAGGGGGACCAACACAATATTTGGCAGGTGGTCATAATGTTATGCCAGTTTGATGTATTTAGTTAATGTAGCTAACAAGTATTTGAATCTTAGAGCTACAGGTTTAATCTTAATTTCTGTATGAGTTGTTCAGGTTTCTGACGTACTAATGACTATAAAAACAGGCGAAATGATTTATAAAAACATTGCAATGACTTCCTTTCTCAGCACATAATTTGCTATCACTGTGCCAGCATCAATCTCAGGTAGGAGGCGTGGCCTACATTTTAAAGACGGAGTTGTATGTTTAAAGTGATTTAGAAGAAAAATATACAATAGTTAAATTCATTCTTATCAGTCAGGGAACTTTTCCCGCTCTGCCAGCTGAATAGGGTTCACTAGCACTTCCTTGTTGTCTGTAAGGATATAAAAACCTTGAAAATTGTTGTTTTGTTTGCTCTGTTTGATTAGGAGCTTCACTTATCTTAAAGAATGTATAAAATGTAAAGGAGCTTATTTAGTAATTCAGCATTGAAAACAAGCTGAGAGACCAGAATGCACTTCAGTTTAATAGAATAAAAAAACACAAAACAAACAAATCTTTCAAGTACCATGCTATCCTTCTGTATTTATTTATTTATCTTCTCTGCCTAAAAGGCTTAAAAATACTATTTTATTGAATTTCCAAGGGTGAATTCTACGTTGCAGGATCGTTCAGCCGGAACTCAGAGAACAGAAAAGTAGACAGAAACGATGAGTCAGTCATCGACACAGTCTTCTTCTGCTGTTTTATTAAACTGTTTATCTACACGCTGTATTACTGAGTCAAACCGTTAGACACTGTCTCTCGGATCTTGCTGTGGATTTGAAGCTCCAGCTGCTCAAGCGTGCATTTTGTACAGTTTGTTAGTCACGTTAGCTTTGTAGCTATAATTACAAATCTAAGGAAGCGAACATCAGTCACCGAGCACATCTCAGGATGGTCGATTACATTTGCCATAAAAGGAAAATTGTACGAGCTAAATTTCATTTTCGGCTGCTTTAAAAGCCCAGAATGCAGATTTTGATCCTCAGCCTAATTGAGTGTTTAGTCCTTTAACTAATAAGCTTTTGAAAGGCTTTGCTTTCCCAGGTGGATCTGCACCAAACCTCATGAATTGTATGAAAACAGACACGAAGTACAGCGTGCACGGTGGATCCCCATTATGCAAAGTTGTGCGATGTATTATGCAGCGATTCATGCTGATCAAAGCTTTCGAGAGAGACCGAACGGGAATATCTTTGCATAAATAAGCACATTTTCATCCTTTCAGCTTGGAGTCTTCCTGAGCTACGATGGGCTTGTAAAGCACATAATGCATCCAAAACGCTAAATTGCGAAATGATGCACTTTTTTAATTTTTAAAAAATTGTTTTTTTATTTTAGGGTGCAGATGGACCTTTAGGACCAAGAGGACAACCAGGTGAACCTGTAAGTCCTACACACACACACACACACACATGTGCACACACTCACACGGATGATACACCTCGTTATCCTCTCTCCATCTGGCCCACGGCTGATTATCTGTGACTCCAGCTCAAATCGGTTCCCTGCAGGTGAGCTGCCTCTTTAAATACATCAACCAGCGGTGAAAGAAAGCGAGAGTAAAGCACAGTGTTGGCATTAGCAGGAAGTGAGCTCTATTAGAGTGAGCCAGGCCAAATCGTGCACTCCTCAGCGCACAGCATCGCAGAGACGAAAGAGAGAGAGAGAGAGCACAGTGAGCTGGAGATAAATGAAGGGTTAGAGATCGATGTGCCAGGAGATTGGCGAGGGAGGAGGAATGGAACCCTGGCCTGTATGATTATATTTCCATATCAATCACCTCCCCGGAGATCACAGATGTGGCTCTGGAACAGGTGGCTTGGCTGGTGTACAAAGTCTGAAAGCGATATAAACAAAACACATCGCATCGCATCGCATGCACATGTGCGCATCCAGCTGAGTCTCGATGCATGCAATAAAAAAGCAAAAACAGCTACACTGTAGTTCTAAAAAAAATTTTTTCTACCTTTGGGCTAATCCAAAAGGTAAACCAGTATTTCTACATCTGCACACCTGAGTGTGGTTTACACCTTTGAGGTTGCCAGATTTTCTCAAACAGGTGCAGCCGAGATGGAGGATTTTTAAAAAAGTGTAGACACAAGCACTTGTCTAATCCTGAAAAAAAAAACCAGGAATATAAATTGCACATAATATGCAGATTATATAGAAAAGAGAAACAGGGAAGATGAATATGGTGATGACCGGATGACTTGTGACATCACACTGTGAGTGAATCTGGACTTAATACTGTTCCAGGCTTCGATATTGTGCAAGAAAAAGGTTAAGAATTATCCTTTGACATTTATTCTTTGTCTGTTTTGTATAATTGGCATTTTATAAAGCACTTTGAATTCTTTTTCTTAATATTATAAATATTATTATTTTTTAATGTTTATTAATATTATATTATTATATAGGGGCATTGGTGGCTCAGTGGTAGGTTTGTCACTGGATGCACTGGAGGGTTGCGTCAGGAAGGGCATCCGGCGTAAAACATTTGCCCAGTTGTTGTGCGGACCAGTTGGTCTGCTGTGGCGACCCCGAACAGGGAGCAGCCGAAAGCAACTAATATTATATTATTATATATTTATATAATAATGAATATAATTATATTATATTATGCAATATTATTAATATCATAAATTGTGCTTAACTAAGACACGCCTCTGTTTTACTGAAACTCCGCCCCAGATGCGTAACTCTTGCATAACTTCTGACAAGAACTAAAGTCCTGGGCTTCAGAGTTTTGCTGTGTGTGATTCGTTTTTATTAAATCCTCACGTACATCTACGAACGTGGCCCTTAAGCAGGTATTTCTTATCCTATGAAATATCTAATAACATTATATAATTTTGAAAGATTCACATTTAAAAGCAGCCCTAGTACATACCCCTGAGGGACACATCGGTACCAGTGGTGTAATTCAGTAGATTTTGTTTCTGTATATGAGAGTGTATATACAGTAAGCATGTAAAAGCTACTACATATGTAAGTAAAATATATACAATGATGTGTAAATAGTCAATGATTAATTATCAATAAATTTGCTATCAACAAAGGTTTTTTTCCTCTTATACCACAGCAGTTCTATATTAAATTAGCTACAAAATTACATATTATACTTTTTATCCTTTTGTGGTTACATTAAGGTTATGGAACATAAGTGAAACCAGTTAGTTATGTTATAGCAGCTGTAAATGTCAAGTAGTGAAGGTGAAGGTGGAGTCAGTTGTTCACTCATCAGTTTATGAGACAAAAACATCAACATGCTGGCTCTTGTGTTGATTTTTTTGTTTTCTTTTCACTTGTAAAATTGTTACAAAAATGACCATCACCCACCAACACAACACAAATTCAATAATTATAGAGACTGGTATTTTTGTGAGTGTGGTTGTTATTTCAGGGATCAAGAGGACTTGTAGGACCCAGAGGACCGCCTGGACCAACTGGACAGCCTGTGAGTCAACTTTCATCATCATTTCCACCATCCCCATCACTGTCAATATCACCTCCACTATCACCATCACCACCATCACCATGACAATCACCATCACCTCCTTCATCATCACCATCCCGCCACCATCACCATCATTGTCACCATCACCTCCACTAACACCATCACCACCATCACCATGACAATCATCACCATCCCTCCACCATCACCATCATTGTCACCATCACCTCTACTATCACCATCACCATCACCACCTTCACCATCACCATCCCCTCCACCATCACCATCCAGTCCACCATCTCCATGATCATCACCTTCGCTATCACCATCACCACCATCACCATGACTATCAACATCAGCACCTTCATCATCACCATTCCCTTCATCATCACCATCCCATCTACCAATGCCATCAACATCACCAGCTCAATAACCATCCCCTCCACCATCACCTCCACTATCAACATCACCATTATCACCATGACTATCACCACCCCCACCATCACCACCACCATCTGTGTCACATCACCTCCACTTCCACCATTCCCATCACTGTCACCATCAGCATCACCATCACCATCATCTTCACCATCATCACCACCACCGTCAGTGTCTACACAAAACTATTCACGCCTCATACCTCACAAAGCACTGAAACAAGCAATAGCATCCACTGGGAAAAATACATATGAATTTTATATGGATTGTTTGTTATTAGCTCCTATTCGTTATCCTGTGACATTTTAAGAGCTGAGGATAAATTCCAGCGATTAAGTTTGAAGGTCAGCAGAAGTTTTGTGGATAAATTAAGAGTTATCTTGAGTTTTCAGTTTTTATATTCCTGACAATCGGAGATGCAGAGTTCCTAAGAAAAGTCTAGATTGTTTACCAATAACGATAAATACATAATGAACAATATTTCCATTTTTGTAATTATGTGTGTCAGGGATGATAGAGGGAGCAGATACCAGTGCTGATTATTTATCGTGAAAAAAAGTACAAAGCAAACTCATGAAAACAAGAACAATAAACCTGAACAGGGGAAACAAGACAAAAACATCCAGACTACAAGACACAAGACCAGAGACAAGACACAACACAAGACCAGAGACAAGACCAATTACAAGAAAACACAATACATAAGACAAGGCACAAGACAAATTACAAAGCAAGATGCAAGACAAGAGACAAGACAAAACAAACGACAAATTATAAGACAAGACACAAGACAAGACAATTGCAAGAAAATAGACACAACATAAGACACAACACCAGAGACAAGACAAGACACAAGACAAATTACAAGACAAGACACAAGACCCAAGACAAATTACAAGACAAGACACAAGACCAGAAAAACGACCAATTACAAGAAAACACAAGACGTAAGAGAAGGCACAAGACTACTTGCAAGAGAAGACACACCTGAAGACACAAGACCAGAGACAAGACAAATTAAAAGACAAGACACGACAAGACACACAGCAACAACAGCTTGACATAAAAACACACAAAAACCTCAACTAGTGTCAGTAATGAGGAGCAACATGAAACACGTGTGAATGATCAGTGTGGTATGACATGATCATGTGACTTGTTGGGGCTGATGGGTAATAACCACAACAGTATGTTCATTTATTTTTCACTGGCTACATGTTCTTCTGAAAAAAAAGAAGAAAATGGACAACTTTCTTGTAATCTCACTTTATTTATTTATTTTTTGCTTTAAATATTCCTCATTAAAATTTATTAATCAGTAGAAATCAACAGAAGAAATCCTTATAAAATAAGACAATACTGTCCCAATAAAGAAACAAGAATTATATAAAATAAGTATATAGTATGGTCTTATAGTACTTTCTTTTCTTTTTTTCTTTAATAAAATAAAATACAAGACACAAAGAAATCGGTTAGTTTAAAACAAAAATTGAAGAAAGATCCCACAGAAGTTTTATTTCTTTCTATGTACAGTAATAAATGGGTTTATGAATTGTAATATATATATATATATATACACAGTTGTGTGAAAGTGTTTGTCACACTTTAATGTTTCAGATAATCAAACACATTTAAATATTAGTCAAAGATAACACAAGTAAACACATCATGCAACTACATGGCCCTGTGTGAAAAAGTGTTTGCCCCCTAAGCCTAATAACTGGTTGGTCCACCCTTAGCAGCAACAACTGCAATCAAGCGTTTTCCATAACTTGCAATGAGCCTGTTACAGCGCTGTGGAGGAATTTTGGCCCACTCATCTTTGCAGAATTGTTGTAATTCAGCCACATTGGAGGGTTTTCGAGCATGAACCACCTTTTTAAGGTCATGCCACAGCATCTCAATGGGATTGAGGTCAGGACTTTGACTAGGCCACTCCAAAGTCTTCATTTTGTTTTTCTTCAGCCATTCGGAGGTGGACTTGCTGGTGTGTTTTGGATCATTGTCCTGCTGCAGAACCCAAGTTCGCTTCAGCTTGAGGTCACAAACAGATGGCCGGACATTCTCCTTCAGGATAATTTGGTAGACAGCAGAATTCATGGTTCCATTTATCACAGCAAGTCTTCCAGGTCCTGAAGCAGCAAAACAGCCCCAGACCATCACACTACCACCACCATATTTTACTGTTGGTATGATGTTCTTTTTCTGAAATGCGGTGTTACTTTTACGCCAGACGTAATGAGACACAGACCTTCCAAAAATCCATTTGTAGATAATGGCTCTCACTGTGGTTCGCGGCAGTCCCAAAGCTTTAGAAATGGCTTTATAACCTTTTCCAGAATGATAGATCTCAATTACTTTCTTTCTCATTTGGTTTTGAATTTCTTTGGATCTCGGCATTAAGTTGTGTTTTAACAGGGGGGCAAACACTTTTTCACACAGGGCCATGTAGTTTTGGATTTTGTTTTCCCTTAATAATAAAAACCTTCATTTAAAAACTGCATGATGTGTTTACTTGTGTTATCTTTGACTAATATTTAAATGTGTTTGATTATCTGAAACATTAAAGTGTGACAAACATGCAAAAAAATAAGAAATCAGGCCAACACTTTTTCACACCACTGTGTATATATATATATATATATATATATATATATATATATATATATATGTATATATATATATATATATATATATATATATATATATATATATATATATATATATATATTATATATAAAATACTAAATGTATTTTTTGTAAAAAATTTATTCTAGATTATAGTTGGTCACATTTGTGTGTGTGTGTGTGTGTATATATATATATAAATGTATATACACACACACAAATGTGACCAACTATAATCTAGAATTAATTTTTTACAAAAAATACATTTAGTATAAATATATGAAAAATATTATGAAACTAATATGTACATTTATTGTTATTTATTTATTTATTTATTTATTTATTAGTTATTATATATTATTAAAATATATACAGATATAATTTAAATGTTATTTAATTTAATTATTATGATATTATTAAAATATATTAAAAATATTATTATAGCACACAGATTGTATGGCTCTGATTCTAATTTCCTGTTATGAGGGAAGGTGAGAGAAGGTAAAAACTCTTAAACATTTAATGCTAGAAGTTTCCAAGCACTCAATCCTAATATTAAAGTAATGATTTCTTGCATGACCTCACAAAGACGTAGTGCTGTCCTTCTGTATCATTGTGGGGTTAAGTGCATGATGAAGAGTATCCGAGATACGCAGAAGCTTTATGTTTGGTGATGGATGTGCGTTCTACATCTCTGTAATGGTTGCGCTGCAGTCGTCTGTATTGATCCCACATCAAACATCTCACATCTTTCAAACTCACGAGTCGTCGTGGCTCAAAGCCAGAGAAAAGAAGATATTTTTCTAAAAGCTCTGCTAAGAGCAGAGGGCGAGTGTGCTTCCTGTGAGAGCTCTCACTAATGAAGTACTTCTGAGATTATTTATAGAAATGCTCCTAAAGCGCAAATCTTTCAAAATGTTCCAGTGCTTGTTTAGTGAGATTATGTTTTTCCATTTCAGTGCTAAATGTCGGAGTGTTTTCTTTTTTTTGTGATGTGTTTTGTTTAGGGGATACGTGGCATGGATGGTGTTCAAGGCTCTAAAGGCAACCCGGTGAGTGTGCTACAGAAAAAAATAGGAGAGAAAATAATTCAGCGATCTCAGACATGCAGTACATGAGCTCTGCAAAACAATCACACAATCTCACTCGCTCACTAATGTTCACTTACAACAAACAATCTCATTCGTTCTTTAACATCACATTAACGAGAAATCCAGGATTGACACTGATGCATAGGTTAGACTCCCAGAATGCAATGCTGGAACATCGTGGAACCCAGGAATTACAACAGAGACTCGGCTCGGCTAGCTAAATCATGAGCATAATACACTAATACACTCAGTTTAAATTTCACAGCCTTCATAAACATAAAAGAAGAATGACGACTTGCTTATTTCTTCTGTTCGAAGGGTCCGTCAGGAGAGCCTGGTCCTCCAGGACAGCAGGGGAACCCAGGAGTGCAGGTAGGTCTGGCGTTTAAACCTGCACAGGAATGAATCAGACATGTTTAACAGCACACTCATCACGGCTCTGTGTCTCTCCCAGGGATTTCCGGGTCCTCAGGGTTCTATCGGCATGCCTGGAGAAAAGGTAAGATGTGTATTTCTGCGCGAGTGTGTGTGTGTGTGTGTGTGTGGGTGTGTGGGTGGGTGGGTGGGTTGACCTTTGACCTGTTTCACAGATCAGGACTAAATGGAGTGTGTTCAGTCGCAGACTTTTACCGTAATCCTGTCAGATAGTCGATACTGAGTCCACACTGAGACTCACTGAGAGTGGCTTAAATCCTGTTAGCGCTACAAAGAACAAACAGAACGTCGACCAACAGCACGGCTACGGCTTTCTCTGATAACCCAAGTGCAAAAAATACGATCAAGAGAATTAGCATGGAAAGATACAACTTTCAATCTTCAGCAGACTGCTATCCTCTTTCTCCTGCCAATCAAAGCCACCATCACCACAGAATACTGGGGTACGTAGTTAGACCTTTCACACATACTTTACCCGGGTTAACACTGAATCCTGGCTCTTCATGATCAGACGTTTCACACTCTACATTCCTAAACCCTGGATTACACTTCTTCTTATTTGCATAACAACAATTATGATTGGATAAATCCAGCATGTGTCCTGTACATAACGGCTCGTCTCACGCTTTCACATCAGGTCTGCCGTTTGGAGCAGGTATTGCTATCTTTCACAGCTTTATTCATCTTTTTTGCGGTTTTTAAGTCGTGTATTTCACCAGGCGTTCTCAGATATCCAACTTCTGCTAAGTTTTCACTCAGTTCCTTAAACACTCAGTTGTTTCTGTGTGTAGCTTAGTGGTTAAGGTGCTGGACTACTGATTGGAAGGTTGTGAGGTTAAATCCCAGCTCCATGAAGCTGTCACTGCTGGGCCCCTGAGCAAAGCTCTTAACCCTCAATTGCCCAGATGTATAAGTCACTCTGTACAAGAATATCTGCCAAAATGCCAGAAATGTAAATTTCTGACTTCCAATCCAGACTTTTCTCTAACTGACGCCTCTTCGGTTTGATTGAGGTGTTTTCTGTCACCATTTGACATTATTTCTAAACATTTTTTACTGCTTACACACACGCAGGGTTTCTGTGACTGTACAAACACGTGATATGAGGTACACAGTTTTG
>JAUCMX010000024.1:4692021-4762021 GCA_033459395.1 Hemibagrus guttatus
TATCCTTTTTTTTTTTTTCCCTCTCCTTTTTTCTTTTTTTTCTATCCTTTTTTCTTTTTTCTTCCTTTCGTTTTTTCCTCTCTTTTTTTCTTTTTTCCTCTCCTTTTTTCTTTTTTTTCTATCCTTTTTTCTTTTTTCCCTCTCCTTTTTTCTTTTTTTTCTATCCTTTTTTCTTTTTTCTTCCTTTCGTTTTTTCCTCTCCTTTTTTCTTTTTTTCTATTCTTTTTTTCTTTTTCCCTCTCCTTTCTTCTTTTTTTTCTATCCTTTTTTCTTTTTTCTTCCTTTCTTTTTTCCTCTCTTTCTTTCTTTTTTCCTCTCCTTTTTTCTTTTTTTCTATCCTTTTTTTCTTTTTTCCCTCTCCTTTTTTCTTTTTTTCTATCCTTTTTTCTTTTTTCTTCCTTTCGTTTTTTCTCTCTTTCTTTCTTTTTTCCTCTCCTTTTTTCTTTTTTTCTATCCTTTTTTTCTTTTTTCCCTCTCCTTTTTTCTTTTTTTTCTATCCTTTTTTCTTTTTTCTTCCTTTCGTTTTTTCCTCTCTTTCTTTCTTTTTTCCTCTCCTTTTTTCTTTTTTTCTATCCTTTTTTTCTTTTTTCCCTCTCCTTTTTTCTTTTTTTTTCTATCCTTTTTTCTTTTTTCTTCCTTTCATTTTTTCCTCTCTTTTTTTCTTTTTTCCTCTCCTTTTTTCCTTTTTTCTATCCTTTTTTTCTTTTTTCCCTCTCCTTTTTTCTTTTTTTCTATCCTTTTTTCTTTTTTCTTCCTTTCGTTTTTTCCTCTCTTTCTTTCTTTTTTCCTCTCCTTTTTTCTTTTTTTCTATCCTTTTTTTCTTTTTTCCCTCTCCTTTTTTCTTTTTTTTCTATCCTTTTTTCTTTTTTCTTCCTTTCGTTTTTTCCTCTCTTTTTTCTTTTCCCCCCTCCTTTTTTCTTTTTTCCCCTCCCTTTTCCTTTTTTCCTCTCCTTTTTTTTGCTTTTTTTCCTCTCCTTTTTTAGTCCCCCCCCTTTTTTTTTTTTTCAGTTGTTTTTCCATCTAATCTAAGGACTGGCTTTTAAAAAGCTTGGGTGAAGTTTTTTTCAGTCATAGTGGAGCCAGAAATATCTATTTTTTTAAGTACAAAGCCCTGGTGCAAAAATGGATCTGTTTAGCGAATAAATAAAGAAGATATGAAAGTGAGGTTTCCACTTTAACTGTTGCTGCATCCAGTCAGATCACAGCAGCTGCTCAAATCCTCTGTGTTTCCTGTCTCTAAAGCTACAGTGATGTTTATTACTGATGATAATAAATTGATAAATTGACTGATACTAGCTGGGAGTAAGAGTAAGCGTGAGAGTGTCGTGTTATGGTCACGTGATGACGTCACGCGAGATATTTTTTTTTGTTAAAAACAAACGATCACTCAAAAAAAAAGAAAAAAAGAGAGAGAATAACATTATTCTCTTTAACGTGTTTCCCGAACCAAACCTTTTAATCAATTAAATCAAGTTTCCTTCTGTCTTCTGGACTGCAGGTCAGTTTTAGTTGTAAACGCTATTAACACATCACTATGAGACATTCCTGTAAAATCACTACAAGGAATTTGGCAGTAAACAAGAGGGTCATGTATGGTGGAACCTCGGCATACGAATTTATTTGTTCTGGAGGCGAGTTCTTGAGACGAACATTTCTACCGCGTAACGAATTTTCCCATAAGAAATAATGTAAATGCAGATAATCCGTTCCAGCCGCCCAAAAATATGACCAAGATTACCAATACGAAGCGTTATTAAACTGTACGGCTGCTTACGAAGAACTGACCCAAGCCAAGCATTCCATGTCAAGGCTCCTCACAGGAAGTCGTGCCACCAAGCTTGGGCTAAAAATAGAACAGAGCACCCACGCCACCGATCTGTCAACAAAAAAAACACACGAAAAATCACCTAGCTTTTTGAACGCATGTCGAAGACACTGACTGAAAAGAAATTCATAAACTCGCTTCGCTTGGCTTTCCAGTGACCAAACAAGTTGTGAACGGACCCTACGTGCAACTTAGCCAGCATTCGGTTTGTTCGTATGCTGAAAATGCTTCATATGCCCATGTCAATTACAGGAAAAATTTCAATTCTTAAGGTGAAAATTCATAAGGCGGGCATTGGTATGCCGAGGTTTCAGTGTATTTCCGCTGTGGCAGTATGATGTCACAACACTATTCTGCTTCACAGGGATTACGCAAAAACAAATGTGAATGAAAGCAGCATGCCGCTTTAATGTCCCTCACTGTCAGATAACAAAACCAAACAATCTGTCACTGCGCACTTACTGTTATGTAAATTACAATAAAGTCTAAATTACTCGCTGTGACTTGACTAGATTAAAACGATCAATCACATCAGGAAGAAGTATAACACACAGGGTCTCAATAAACACACACACACACACAAACATACAAAAGATTCTGCAACTGAAAGACACCTGCTGTATTATGTAATGTATACACACACACACAACACACTGCAGCTGAAAGACACCTGCTGTCACACACACAATGTCGAAATAGTGTAAAGTAATTATACAAGGTTATGCAGTGTACAACCTTCTGCCACACACCCACACACCCAAACAAAATAAAAAAAACATTTTTAACATATTATTTAATCCTTTTAAAATGCTACTATTTAAAGTTAAAGAATTTTAGATATTATAAATAATGTAATAAATGTTCATTTTTAAAATCAGCCAAAAGTTATTTGTGACAAGCAAAAAAAAATCGATTTCACATAAATAAATAAGTGAATAAATCAGCAGACAGATTTGCTCCTGTTCTGCCGAAAAGGAAAAATATTGGCATGATGGTAGTAATAATAATAATAATAATAATAATAATAATAATAATAATAATAATAATTAATAAATAAATAAATAAATAAATAAATAAATAAATAAATAAATAAATAAATAAATAAATAAAGTAAAATAAAATAAATGAATAAATAAATACATCCAGGATAAATTCAAAAACAAAAATTGCACAGATAATGTTTTATCAAATGCATATATAGATGCATTTGAAACAAATCTGTGCAATTTTTGTTTTTGAATTTATCCTGGATTTATTTATTCATTTATTTTATTTTATTTTATTTATTTTTTTTTTGTTTATTTATTTATTTATTGTTTATTATTATTATTATTATTATTATTATTATTATTATTATTATTATTATTATTACTACCATCATGCAAATATTCCTTTTTAATTTTAATTTAATTAATTTTAATCTGAATTTTATTTTTAATTTTAGTTAATATTTTCTTGGTGGATTTTGACAAGAAATGCCACAAAAGCACAAAGCACAAAAGACTTTCCTGTGTCTGATTTAAATGTAGCTCAAAGTGCTGACTCTGGAGACCACCTTCTGTTAACAGCTCTTTACAGAAAACTTTAAGATTTTATATCATGATTATAAGTGTTTAAAATCTGTTTCTCAAGCTTGTCCTCAAGTGAAAGAACCATTTAAGGTTCTACAGAGAACCCTTCCCTTTAAGAGTGTGTTTGTTTTCCCGGTGTGTATCATGTTATAAAAGCATTTTGTGCGCTCAGTCGGACACGTCAATATCTGAGCGTCTCTGCCTGGGGTCAGTATTTTCCTCCCAGAGGCGATGCTGCATGCTCACACAGCATCGCTGATGCCTTTTGTTCTTTTCCACCAGGGTGCTGACGGTGTACGAGGTCTGAAAGGAAGCAAAGGAGAGAAGGTACGAGGAAAAAAAAAACCCCAACGACTTTCCATCTCTCTTTCCCTTTCTCACTGTCTTCTTTCTCTCTGAAGTCAGAGATACTCTGGAGAATAGAGGTTACTCCCTCTGCACTTATCAATGGCAGAGATAAGACTGGGCTGCGTGCCATGCCAGTAGCGGCGTCTCCAGATAAATTGTTTTCTATAACACTCGCCTGGCGAGCTCATATTTCCTGCACCAACATCCAAAAAAAGAGCTGGGTGTGCAATATAGTGAGAAATTCAGTTAGTGATGGATGAACGGTTCTCGTCTGTTCACGGCAGGGAGAAGATGGCTTCCCGGGGACCAAAGGTGACATAGGAGCTGAAGGAGATCGAGTAAGAGTCCTTTATGGCCCTGTTTCAAACGGCGGCCATTTTTTTTTAAAAAAAAACTTCCAGTATCTGGATTTTGATATTGAGTGTTTACTGTAAGACAGTAATCGTAACCCCCTCTCTCTCTCTCTCTCTCTCTCTCTCTCTCTCTCTCTCTCTCTCTCTCTGTGTGTGTGTGTGTGTGTGTGTGTGTGTAGGGTGACAATGGGCCTACTGGACCCCGTGGTGAGGACGGACCAGAGGGGTTTAAGGGCCAGTTAGGGCCTATTGGAGAAACCGGACCTCCAGGAGTCGCTGGAGAAAAGGTGAAACAGCAGCCGTTCACATACTTCACACAACTATACATAAAAATCAGCTCATGGGATTGAAGACATCATGAGAATTTTAGTCTGCGTATCATGGTGCTCAAGTCTGCTGACTGTGTTCTGTATTTAAAAGCAATTCAGATTATGATGTCAGATAGAATTTTATTGATATCCTCTCACATATATATATATCCATAATATATCTGGACACTAAACACTTAATATCTGTAAATACAAATATTAAAAAAATTAAAACTTTAAATCTTGATTTCTAAAATGTATTTTAAAAACTTCCTTTTAGAAAACTTAAAAAAAAAAAAAAAAGTTAATTCTTGCTAAGACTTATGTTATAGCAGCTGTAAACAGCAGCAAGTCTTTGGATGCTATCTTCAGGTAAATAAGTCTAAAATAAATTATGAAATTATAAAAAAAAAAAAATTATAACAGCTTAAAGACTTTCTGGTGTAGGAGTATTGAGTGTTACACACCAGAGACTTCTTCCATACACGCTAAATAAACTTTTCCACAATTACAATTATATGTTTACAATTACATGTTTTTTTTTGTTGTATAACGACATGTTTTTATTATTATTATTATTATTATTATTATTATTATTATTATTATTATTATTCATTCATTCATTGTCTGCCGCTTATCCGAACTACACTCGGGTCACATGGAGCCTGTGCCTATCTCAGGCGTCATAGGGCATCAAGGCAGGATACACCCTGGACGGAGTGCCAACCCATCGCAGGGCACACACACACTCTCATTCACTCACGCAATCACACACTACGGACAATTTAGAGATGCCAATCAACCTACCATGCATGTCTTTGGACTGGGGGAGGAAACCGGAGTACCCGGAGGAAACCCCCGAGGCACGGGGAGAACATGCAAACTCCACACACACATGGCGGAGGCGGGAATCGAGCCCCCAACCCTGGAGGTGTGACGCAAACGTGCTAACCACTAAGCCACCGTGCCCCCCATTATTATTATTATTATTATTATTATTATTATTATTATTATTATTATTATTATTATTATTATTATTATTATTATTATTATTATTATTATTATTATTATTATTATTATTATTATTATTATTATTATTATTATTATTATTATTATTATTATTATTATTATTATTATTTGAAATAACAGCCTAAAGTGTGAAAGAAATGAATCTAAGATAAGGTAATAAATCATAGTGTCATGAAGGCAGACACTTGGTGGTAGGATGGAAATGCAGGAGTTGGTGCTCACACTCTAATCCTTGAGTCATTAAGTCTGATAATTATATACAGGATGTTTGTACACCAAGCATTCCACACAGTTAGGACCAAAAGCAACCATTTCATCAGTCAGAGTTTTAAAATAATAAACATTAATTCATCCTGTTTTGGTGTCTTCCATCTCCCCAGGGCAAACTCGGTGTCCCGGGGTTACCCGGCTATCCAGGAAGACAAGGCCTTAAGGTAAGTCTGCTGCTCTTGCTAGCTCTTGTACGAAGCCCAAAAATAAGCTGACAGCTACGTGAGATGAGCCATGACTGAAATGTCTTTCTAATGCTACATTAATATTTCAAGATATCAATTAAACCAGTGCAAATTAATGCCTATTAAAGGCTCTGTATCATGAATAGGTTATCAAAGACAACAATTAATGTTGGGTTTATTTATGGTAATGTGATTTCTGAGGTTAATTTGTGGTTAATTAAATCTAGAAGTAGATTAATGAGAGGAATACACTAATTGATTAGCCTCTGCTCTGGCCTGCAGGGATCTGTCGGCTTTCCAGGAGTGTCGGGCATGACAGGAGAGAAGGGGAAGAGGGTAAGGGAATTCTGTGTGTCTGTGTGTGTGTGTGGGGGGGCATTTTCATGTACTCATTTTTGTTCCTCTTCCTTTGCAGGGCTCTGCAGGTACAGCAGGTGCAGCAGGTGAAAGAGGTCCAAATGTAAGTGTAATAGCCCTACACACACAGACACACACAGACACACACACACACACACACACACACACACACACACACACACACACACACACACACACTCACATCATGCCTAACAAAATAATAAATATATAAAGTGGTGACTCATATATGAGAAATGTGGATAATGGACATGAGTCTCTGATGACCTCTGCAGTTAAAAGGAGCAGTTTATCATTTTTAGAGCCTTCTGATGCTTATGAAGTAAATTGGAATACCAATGACAAGCCATTCCCCCAGTATGACCCTGCCTTTGTCTAGAGAATCTGTCTATACCTTGTGGCTCAACATTTAATGTAAATCAGTAGCAGGGGTATAATTGTCAGTAACCAGGGCTTCAAGGACAAGTGGATGATATCCGCCCTCTTCCTGCATACATGTGCAGATGCTCATAGAAGTCTGTGATTGGCCAGACTCACTTTGATTGACAGGAGAACATTCTTTACACACTCAGAGCATGGCCAGTTTTCTCTCCATGGATGGCTTTGACATTGTTGAGATTCAAACTCCAGATGTTTTTCTTTTGCATCAGGAGCTAACTTCAAACACTTAGTATACTATACTATACTACACTACACTGCAAATATACTATAATTACAACTATATTACACTATACTATACTGCACTACACTATACTATACTATATTACACTATACTATACTGCACTATACTATATTACACTATATTACACTATACTATACTGCACTACACTATACTATACTATATTACACTATACTATACTGCCAAAAATACAAATATACTGCCAACTTTCAAAATTTGTATACTATACTACTATATTACACTACATTACACTACACTGTACTATACTATATTACATTACACTATACTACACTAAGCTGTGCTATACTATATTATATTACACTATACTATACTACACTATAATATACTACACTACACTATACTATATTACACTACACTGCACTATACTGTACTACACTGCGCTATATTATATTACACTACACTATACTATACTACACTGCGGTATACTATATTACACTACACTACACCACACTATACTATACTATACTATACTATATTACACTATTCTATATTACACTATACTACACTACACTGCGGTATACTACACTACACTACACCACACTATACTATGCTATACTATACTATATTACACTATTCTATATTACACTACACTATACTACACTACACTGCGGTATACTAAACTACACTACACCCCACTATACTATACTATACTATACAACACTATATTACACTACACTATACTACACAAAACTGCAGTATACTACACTACACTGCACTATACTATACTATACTATATTACACTATTCTATATTACACTACACTATACTACACTACACTGCACTATACTATACTATACTATATTACACTATTCTATATTACACTACACTATACTACACTACACTGCGGTATACTACACTACATTACACCACACTATACTATACTATGCTATACTATACTATACTATATTACACTATTCTATATTACTCTACACTATACTACACTACACTGTGGTATACTACACTACACTGCACTATACTATACTATACTATATTACACTATTGTATATTACACTACACTACACTGCGGTATACTACACTACACTACACCACACTATACTATACTATGCTATACTATACTATACTATACTATATTACACTACACTATACTACACTACACTGCGGTATACTACACTACACCCCACTATACTATACAATACTATACTGTACTATACTATACTATACTATACAATACTATATTACACTATTCTATATTACACTACACTATACTACACTACACTGCGGTATACTACACTGCACTATACTATACTATACTATACTATACTATATTACACTATTCTATATTACACTACACTATACTACACTACACTACACCACACTATACTATACTATGCTATACTATACTATACTATACTATATTACACTGTTCTATATTACACTACACTGTGGTATACTACACTAGACCCCACTATACTATACTATACTATACTATACAATACTATATTACACTATTCTATATTACACTACACTAGACTATACTACACTGCGGTATATTACACTACACTGCACTATACTATACTATACTATATTACACTATTCTATATTACACTACACTATACTACGCTACACTGCGGTATACTACACTACATTACACCACACTATACTATACTATGCTATACTATACTATACTATATTACACTATTCTATATTACACTACACTGTGGTATACTACACTACACTGCACTATACTATACTATACTATATTACACTATTGTATATTACACTACACTACACTGCGGTATACTACACTACACCACACTATACTATACTATGCTATACTATACTATACTATACTATATTACACTACACTATACTACACTACACTGCGGTATACTACACTACACTACACCCCACTATACTATACAATACTATACTATACTGTACTATACTATACTATACTATATTACACTATTCTATATTACACTACACTATACTACACTACACTGCGGTATACTACACTGCACTATACTATACTATACTATACTATACTATATTACACTATTCTATATTACACTACACTATACTACACTACACTGCGGTATACTACACTGCACTATACTATACTATACTATATTACACTATTCTATATTACACTACACTATACTACACTACACCACACTATACTATACTATGCTATACTATACTATACTATACTATATTACACTGTTCTATATTACACTACACTATACTATATTACACTACACTGTGGTATACTACACTAGACCCCACTATACTATACTATACTATACTATACTATATTACACTATTCTATATTACACTACACTATACTATACTACACTGCGGTATACTACACTACACTACACCCAACTATACTATACTATACTATACAATACTATATTACACTATTCTATATTACACTACACTATACTATACTACACTGCGGTATACTACACTACACTACACCCCACTATACTATACTATACTATACAATACTATATTACACTATTCTATATTACACTACACTATACTACACTACACTGCGGTATACTACACTACACTGCACTATACTATACTATACTATATTACACTGTTCTATATTACACTACACTATACTACACTACACTGCGGTATACTACACTACACTATACTATACTATACTATATTACACTATTCTATATTACACTACACTATACTACACTACACTGCGGTATACTACACTACACTACACCACACTATACTATACTATACTATATTACACTATTCTATATTACACTACACTATACTACACTACACTGCGGTATACTACACTACACTACACCCCACTATACTATACTATACTATATTACACTATTCTATATTACACTACACTATACTACACTACACTGTGGTATACTACACTGCACTATACTATACTATACTATATTACACTATTCTATATTACACTACACTATACTACACTACACTGCGGTATACTACACTACACTACACCCCACTATACTATACTATACTATACTATACTATACTATACTATACTATATTACACTATTCTATATTACACTACACTGCGGTATACTACACTACACTACACCCCACTATACTATACTATACTATATTACACTACACTACACTACACTATTCTATATTACAATACACTGCACTATGCTATTTTACACAACACTATACTACACTACACTGCGGTATACTACACTACACTACACTATACTATTCTATATTACACTACAGTATACTACACTACACTGCGGTATACTACACTACACTACACCCCACTATACTATACTATACTATACTATACTATACTATACTATATTACACTATTCTATATTACACTACACTATATTACACTACACTGCGGTATACTACACTACACTGCACTATACTATACTATACTATACTATACTATACTATACTATATTACTTCTTCTTCTTCTTCTTCTTCTTTCGGCTTTTCCCTTCAGGGGTCGCCACAGCGAATCATCTCTCTCCACCTATCCCTATCTTCTGCATCCTCAACCCTTGCACCCACTAGCTTCATATCCTCATTTATTACATCCATATACCTCCTCTTTGGCCTTCCTCTTTGCCTCCTGCCTGGCAGCCCCATGTCCAACATTCTCCTACCAATGTACTCACTGTCCCTCCTCTGAACATGTCCAAACCATCTTAATCTGGCCTCCCTAACTTTGTCCCCCAAACGTCCAACATGAGCTGTCCCTCTGATGTACTCATTCCTAATCCTGTCCAATCTTGTCACTCCCAAAGAGAACCTCAACATCTTCAGCTCTGCTACCTCGAGCTCTGACTCCTGTCTCTTCCTCAGTGACACTGTCTCTAAACCATACAGCATGGCTGGTCTCACCACTGTCCTGTACACCTTCCCCTTGATTCTCACTGATATTTTCTGATCACACAGAACTCCCGACACCTTTCTCCACCCATTCCAACCTGCCTGCACTCGCTTCTTTACCTCTTTCCCACACTCTCCATTACTCTGGACTGTTGACCCCAAGTACTTAAACTCCTGTACCTTCTTCACCTCTTCACCCTGTAACCTTACTGTTCCACTTCCCTCCCTTTCATTCACACACATGTACTCAGTCTTACTACGACTGACCTTCATTCCTCTTCTCTCCAGCGCAAACCTCCACCTCTCCAGGTTTTCCTCCACCTGCTCCCTGCTCTCACTACAGATCACAATGTCATCTGCAAACATCATTGTCCAAGGAGACTCCTGTCTGACCTCCTCTGACAACTGGTCCATCACTATAGCAAACAGGAAGGGGCTCAGAGCCGATCCCTGATGCAGTCCCACCTCCACATTGAACTCCTCTGTCTGACCTACAGCACACCTCACCACTGTCCTGCTCCTCTCATACATGTCCTTCACCACTCTGACATACTTCTCCGCTACTCCTGACTTCCTCATACAGTACCACAGCTCTTCTCTTGGCACCCTGTCATACGCTTTCTCCAAGTCTACAAACACACAGTGCAACTCCTTCTGACCATCCCTATACTTCTCCATCAAAATTCTCAGAGCAAAAATTGCATCCGTTGTGCTCTTTCTGGGCATGAAGCCATACTGCTGCTCACAAATTTCCACTACCTTCCTTAACCTAGCTTCCACTACTCTTTCCCATACCTTCATTGTATGGCTCATCAACTTTATCCCCCTATAGTTACTGCAACTCTGCACGTCACCCTTATTCTTAAAGATCGGCACTAACACACTTCTTCTCCATTCCTCAGGCATCCTCTCACTCTCTAAAACCCTGTTGAACAAACTAGCTAAAAATTCCACTGCTGCCTCTCCCAGACACTTCCAGACCTCCACCGGGATGTCATCAGGACCAACTGCCTTCCCACTTTTCATCCTCTTCAAAGCCTTCCTGACTTCATCCTTTCTAATCTTATCTACTTTCTGTTCCACAGAGTTCACCCCTTCTACTCTTTTTTCCCTCTCATTTTCCTCATTCATCAGCTCCTCAAAGTATTCCTTCCATCTCCTCTGTACACTCTCCTCACTTGTGAGCACCCTTCCATCTCTATCCTTAATAACTCTAACTTGCTGCACATCCTTCCCATCTCGATCCCTCTGCCTAGCTAACCTGTACAAGTCCTTCTCTCCTTCTCTAGTGTCTAACCTAGTGTACAACTCTTCATATGCCTTCTGCTTGGCCTTAGACACCTCCCTCTTCACTCTGCGCTGTAACTCCTTGTATTCCTGTCTATTCTCTTCAGTCCTGTCCATGTCCCACTTCTTCTTGGCTAACCTCTTCCTCTGGATACTATCCTGAACTTCCTCATTCCACCACCAAGTCTCCTTATCTTCTTTCCTCCTTCCAGATGACACACCCAGCACCTTTCTCCCTGTCTCCCTGATCACTTCTGCTGTAGTTTCCCAGTCATCTGGCAGCACTACCTGACCACCCAGAGCCTGCCTCAACTTCTGTCTAAATTCCTCACAACATTCCTCCTTTTTCAGCTTCCACCACTTGGTTTTCTTCTCTATCTTTGACCTCTTCGTCTTACAGACCATCAAAGTCATCCTACACACCACCATCCTATGCTGTCTGGCTACACTCTCTCCCACTACCACTTTACAGTCACTAATCTCTTTCAGATTGCCTCTTCTACATAGAATGTAGTCTACCTGTGTTCTCCTACCTCCACTCTTGTAAGTCACTCTATGCTCCTCCCTCTTCTGAAAATAAGTGTTAACCACACCCATGTCCATCCTCTTAGCAAAGTCCACTACCATCTGTCCTTCAAGGTTCCTTTCCTTAACTCCAAACTTGCCCATCACCTCCTCATCACCTGTGTTCCCCTCGCCAACATGTCCATTAAAATCCGCTCCTATCACCACTCTCTCACCCGTGGGAATACTCTCCATCACCTCATCTAATTCACTCCAGAATCTCTCTTTCTCCTCTAACTCACAACCTACCTGTGGGGCATAACCACTAACAACATTCAACATCACCCCTTCAATCTCTAACTTCAGACTCATCACTCTGTCTGACACTCTCTTCACCTCCAGGACATTCCTCACAAACTCCTCCTTCAGGACCACACCTACCCCATTTCTCTTACTATCCACACCATAATAAAACAGCTTGAATCCTGCTCCTATACTACGAGCCTTGCTACCCTTCCACCTGGTCTCCTGTACACACAGTATATCCACCTTCCTTCTCTCCATCACATCAGCCAGCTCTCTACCTTTCCCTGTCATAGTACCAACATTCAGAGTTCCTATTCTCAGTCCTACACTCTTACCTTTCCTCTTCTCTCTCTGTCTGTGCACTCTCCTCCCTCCTCTACTTCTTCGACCAACAGTAGCCCAATTTCCACCGGCGCCCTGTAGGTCAACGGCGCCGATGGCGGTCGTTGTTAACCCGGGCCTCGACCGATCCGGTATGAAATTCATACTGACGATTCGCATGGTTAAATTTGGCAATGTTTTACGCCGGATGCCCTTCCTGACGCAACCCTCTCTATTTATCCGGGCTTGGGACCGGCACAGAAGTCACTGGACTGTGACCCCCATGGCTAGATTATACTATACTATATTACACTATTCTATATTACACTACACTGCGGTATACTACACTACACTACACCCCACTATACTATACTATACTATACTATATTACACTACACTACACTACACTACACTATTCTATATTACAATACACTGCACTATGCTATTTTACACAACACTATACTACACTACACTGCGGTATACTACACTACACTACACTATACTATACTATATTACACTATTCTATATTACACTACAGTATACTACACTACACTGCGGTATACTACACTACACTACACCCCACTATACTATACTATACTATATTACACTATTCTATATTACACTACACTATACTACACTACACTGTGGTATACTACACTACACTGTGGTATACTACACTACACTACACTATACTATATTACACTATTCTATATTACACTACAGTATACTACACTACACTACACCCCACTATACTATACTATACTATACTATATTACACTATTCTATATTACACTACACTATACTACACTACACTGTGGTATACTACACTACACTGCACTATACTATACTACATTACACTATTCTATATTACACTATACTATACTATACTGTACTATACTATATTACACTATACTATATTACACTACACTATATTACACTATTCTATATTACACTACACTATACTACACTACACTACACCACATTATACTATACTATACTGTACTATACTATATTACACTATACTATATTACACTACACTATACTACACTACACTGCACTATACTATACTATACTGTACTATACTATACTATATTACACTATTCTATATTACACTACACTATACTACACTACACTGCTGTATACTACACTACACTACACTATACTATACTATATTACACTATTCTATATTACACTACACTATACTACACTACACTGCGGTATACTACACTACACTACATTATACTATATTACACTACACTGCACTATACTGTACTACACTGTGCTATATTATATTACACTACACTATACTACACTACACTGCGGTATACTATATTACACTACACTACATTATACTATATTACACTACACTGCACTATACTGTACTGCACTGTGCTATATTATATTACACTACACTATACTACACTACACTGCGGTATACTACACTACACTACATTATACTATATTACACTACACTGCACTATACTGTACTACACTGTGCTATATTATATTACATTACACTATACTACACTACACTGCGGTATACTATATTACACTACACTACATTATACTATATTACACTACACTGCACTATACTGTACTACACTGTGCTATATTATATTACACTATACTATACTACACTACACTGCGGTATACTATATTACACTACAATGCAATGCACTATACTGTACTACACTGCGCTATATTATATTACACTACACTATACTATACTGCACTGCGGTATACTATATTACACTGCACTACACTACACTATTCTATATTACAAATACCTTACACTATACTATATTACACTACACTACACTGCACTACACTATACTATACTATAGAATATATACTATACTGTACAAACATTGTTCGGTATTCGTTACAATAAAGAAGCTGCTTTGTACAGTACTTTTGAAAATCCCACAAATATCCACCTGTACCGCCCCAAATAAATTAAATTTCCCAAAAGTCATCATTAAATGGTAGACCAAGCTGACTGATTCAATTTTAGCTGCTTTTAGTAAAAACTTAGAGCGTTATTCTGAAACAGCACTGAATAAGGTCAAGCTGTGCACTGAGTAACTGATTAATGGCTACGTCACTTTGGCCACAGGGGGCACGCGGAGGCCGAGGGGCACGAGGAGCTACAGGAGTCCCTGGAGCCAAGGTGAGGAAAATTGACACTTCTCTCTTAGTCTTGTTCATGTGTGGTGTGAATAATCCGTACACTACACTGCAACTCTATAAAAAATGTAGGAGCTGTGAAATTTTGATGAAGGCTGGCTTTCCAATAAAAATGTTCCGAATGCACGGTGAGTTTCTTCTGTTTTGTTCTTTTGTTCTGCCAGGGTTCGTCTGGCCACGACGGCCCATCGGGTCCTACTGGAGACAAGGTACATTTTCTCCATTAAAGATTATACTAACGTTTTATACTTTTATTAATTCATTTTTACAGCAAATGTGCAATAATGTAATGGTCCAAGCTTTAGTTCAAAATTGTGAGGGTTTTGTTTTCTAATAGGAGTGAGATAGAATCTATTTTAGCTTGCTGTTTGTTAGCAGACTGTAAACCACAGAGTGCTGAAAAGTGCTGAAATTGTACTCCTCATATCAGTGTACTCCTCTGCTCTGTTGTTATAGGGTCCTCCAGGACCACAGGGACAGAATGGATATCCAGGACCCAAGGGACCAAATGTAGGCATTACACATCATTATAACAGCAGTCTTTTCTGATGGGAGTCATGGTGTTTCTGTTCTAAGTTGTTGCTATCATTTTTTTAGGGCCCTACAGGAAAGGATGGGCTGCCAGGTCATCCAGGCCAAAGGGGGGAGCCGGTGAGTCTGAAGTCAGAATGGTTTTACCAGGCATAAGTCAGCCTGGTTAATAATTGCTTTGGGAATTTGCTGGATTTGACCATCACATTTCTTCATGCAGGGATTCCAAGGAAAAACAGGACTACCAGGACCTGTCGGAGTGGTCGGACCACAGGTGAGTCTGAGGACACTGTGGCTGAAAATAGGTGGCCTTTCCTACAATAAAATTTGTCATTTTCTAAATTTGAGATTCCTTTTTTTATGGTTTCTTTTAGGGCAAGACTGGAGAGACTGGACCAAATGGGGACAGAGGTCACCCTGGGGCACCAGGACCTCCTGGAGAGCAAGGTCTACCTGGAACAGCAGGCAAAGAAGGTTCCAAGGTGAGTAAACACCACTACATTCCTTGTTGTTGTCATCATCGTCATTATCAGTTATTTGCTTACAAACAAGCCGCATCCGTTATCATTCCCAGGAGGTCTGGAAGATGTTCCTGATGGTATTCAACAAGGAAGTAAGCTGTTGAAACAGAACAATCTTTTATGTGTTTTCTGGTTTCTAGGGTGATCCGGGCCCCATGGGGATTCCTGGGAAGAGTGGTCCTGCTGGGCGTCGTGGGTTTAGAGGCAGTCGAGGCATGCCAGGCTCCACGGTATAACACACCTCAACTCATTTGATCTTACATTCTCAGGCAGCAGAATTGGCAGTATGCACTATGTAGAGAACGTTCTTGACAATACATAGCAGGAGCGCTGTAGGCAAGCAGTGTTTCATGCTGTTTGAATTATTCACTGTGTTTGTGTTTTTTGTGGATTGTTAGGGTGCTGAAGGTTTGAAAGGTGAACAAGGACCTCCTGGTGCTGCAGGAGCAATTGTAAGTGCACTTTCAGATGGCACAATTTAAATTCAATAATATCAGCAAGTCTCTAAAATGATGCCAAGGAGGACAACAGGAAGACAAAATATTTTCAACAATGGATAGTACAGAAGGGCAGGAACAGTTTCTAAAGTGATTTTATTAAGGAAAGCATGACCATTGTCTAAAATTATATGAAAGTGGATGTCATGAACAGTGTCTAGATGATTAGGAGGAACAGTATGTAAAACAATCAACAGGAACAGAAAGCCATGTCAGAGAGGTCAGCAGGGGCAGGGTCTAAAACTATGTCAGAGGACAGTAGGGACAGGATCTAAAATTATATCAGAGAGGACAGCAGGATTAGAATCTAAAATGATGTCAGAGAGGACAGTAGGAATAGAATCTAAAATGATGTCAGAGAGGACAGCAGGAATAGAATCTAAAATGATGTCAGAGAGGACAGCAGGATTAGAATCTAAAATGATGTCAGAGGACAGTTGGAATAGAATCTAAAATGATGTCAGAGAGGACAGCAGGAATAGAATCTAAAATGATGTCAGAGAGGACAGCAGGATTAGAATCTAAAATGATGTCAGAGGACAGTTGGAATAGAATCTAAAATGATGTCAGAGAGGACAGTAGGATTAAAATCTAAAATGATGTCAGAGGACAGTTGGAATAGAATCTAAAATGATGTCAGAGAGGACAGCAGGAATAGAATCTAAAATGATGTCAGAGAGGACAGCAGGATTAGAATCTAAAATGATGTCAGAGGACAGTTGGAATAGAATCTAAAATGATGTCAGAGAGGACAGCAGGAATAGAATCTAAAATGATGTCAGAGAGGACAGCAGGATTAGAATCTAAAATGATGTCAGAGAGGACAGTAGGATTAAAATCTAAAATGATGTCAGAGGACAGTTGGAATAGAATCTAAAATGATGTCAGAGAGGACAGCAGGAATAGAATCTAAAATGATGTCAGAGAGGACAGCAGGATTAGAATCTAAAATGATGTCAGAGAGGACAGTAGGAATAGAATCTAAAATGATGTCAGAGAGGAGAGAATATAGGACAGGGTCTAAAATAATGTCTTAGTGGACAGAGGAGAAGACGGTCTAAAATGATGCCAGGAGAGTACAGCAGGGACATTGATCCCACTACATCTTTCCACAGGGTGCTACTGGTGAGAGAGGGCCTTCTGGGTCGGCTGGTGGGATTGGTCTTCCTGGCCGTGCTGGAGGACTCGGGTCTGCTGGACCAATGGGCGAGAAGGGAGAACCAGTAAGAATCAGACACTTTTCCATACACACTTGGAGTATTCTGTTCAGGTCAGACTGGTTTTTCAGCTCATGCTACAATGATTTTCTCCTGTAGGGAGAGAAAGGACCTACAGGTCCTGCTGGGCAGGATGGAGAACCAGGGTCAGTCGGCCTACCAGGACCTGCTGGACCACCTGGTCCACCTGGGGAGGATGGAGATAAGGTGTGTGTACAGGGTACTTCTGGAATAACTGATGATGATCATGTGGCATGCCAAATAAGGAAACCAATCTCTCTCTTTTTTGGGATCAGAGAAAATACATAATTTCGTATTTATTGTATTAATAATATATGCAATATTAGTAGTGTTACATAACATAGTCATAAGCCCTTCATAACAGCTAAAATGTTTATAAAGGCATATTCTATTTGGGATTAGTTTTCATAATGTTGGTCTTATGTTGACATAACACCTGACATCTGACATCCATTCATAAATTTTCTAACATGATTTTAGTGTCAAAAATCTGGCTCACTTGACTCAAGTGTTTTTGTGTGTGTACGTCTATAAACACCAGCCTTGGCTTATCAACATAATATTTAGTAAATGTATCCTGTTCTGTCATGTGTATTTGTCAGACAATACATTTTAAGGCTCTTTAATGTTAACTATTTTACAAACCTGTGCATTGGTTCCTGTAGGGAGAAACTGGAGGTCCAGGCCAGAAAGGAAGCAAAGGAGACAAAGGAGAATCGGTAAGAATGACTTAATTTTAATGTGTGTGAAGTATTGATTCAATTCACGAGGAGAATGGAGGAGTTCTCTTTCAGAACGTTGTTTCTTGTTTCCTAGGGACCTCCAGGACCAACAGGAAGTGTAGGACCTATTGGACCACCTGGGCTACTGGTACACCCACCATTATAATTACTGACTACTGCAAGTGATATATATTATAAATAATTATAATATATAAAGTACTTTTGGGTTGGGGTTTGATTCACAATGTGCTATCTGTACCTACGGGGTTTTCTCTGGGTACTCTGGTTTTCTCCCTCAGTCAAAAGACATGTGTTGTAGGCTGATTGATATCTCTATATTGCCTGTAGTGTGTGTGTGTGTGTGTGTGTGTGTGTGTGTGTGTGTGTGTGTGTGTGCACGCCCTGCAATTGGTTGGTGAATAAAAATGAGAACAAATTATGTGACAAATGAATATACATCTGAACAGACCTCAGTTTCTTCCTCTTATGAACTAAAAGCCAACCAGCTCAGCAGTTTAAAGTCAGAACTGAACTCTTTCAGGGTTTGGATGGGGAGCCAGGGCCCCGGGGCCAACAGGGGATGAATGGACAGAAAGGTGATGAAGGACCTCGAGGACTTGTAGGTGCCACCGGGCCACCAGGCCTGCAGGTAAAGAAATCCATCTGAATTTTCATGGCCTGCAGTCAGTGCAGTTCATACAGCGACTCTAATGACCCGTACCTTTGTGTGAACAGGGAATGCCTGGACCCCCGGGGGAGAAGGGAGAAAGCGGTCATGTTGGACAACTGGTAAAAATACAGCCTCTTTCTCTTCTGTTCTCTGATTAATGTTTTTATTTCTGTTTTAAACGGAAATTAATCATGTAATGGACTGGCCCTGTGGTATGCCAATTTACAACATGTATATAACCTCCACCTTGTACCAGTTAATCAATAATGGGGCTTTTTACTTCTAAAATTACTTTTATGTCATACATCATCGCTTCTAAATATTAAGAGCCATAAAGTTTCTATGGCTGTTACAGGCTTTAATCATATGGCTACATAAACCCCTCATTACACATAACATAAACATACATAACCTTATTCCAACATGCCTTATTTGTCATACACTCTGCTTGTCAGGTTGCCACAACACCTGAGTGAAGTCACATAAAGATGACTTAAGACAACTGAGTTTGCAGCTAAGGGCCCATACTTCAGTTATGACAAAGTCAATATAATTGTCAGCTTGTGACCTGATGCACATTAAAGTTCTCTAATTTAGTGTGAGAGGAAGTACACATGTAATTACAGTACCATAATGATGTTATAAGTTTACATAAAACTCAAACTCAAAATAAAACTCTACATAAACAGAAGCAAGCTGTCACATTATGTAACCCTGAGCCAGTTGTTGTTAGCGTCTGTGCTAGCAACAACTTGACTCATGTGTCACTAATATACGTTCGAGTCTTTGTTATGAAAGGAATCACGTAGGGTTCATGTAGCTTTATAAACACTGCCTTAACTTACAGTGTCACAGCAAATCAGTAAATCATCAAATTTCAGCAGTCGACATTTGTTTAGATGCAAAGCTCCCATCTCCGTGGAGCCGCAGGATCTGTCAATCATGATGAATGTAAATTCATTAAGCTCCGCCTTTTACATTAGTATTGAGCTGGTCAAGTCTACGCAATGCGGATATTTGTGTTATGAGGAAATTTTGAGTAACATATGTCAAAATGTCTGTCCATACATTTATTTTTATCTAACTCAACAGTGTGAAGTGTTTATTAGAAATAATTATTAAACAGATTTATAGAGGTATGTTGAGCTTATCCAGGATTTGGAACCAAAGGGGCGTGAATCACGTTTAAAAAAAAAAGAAAGAAAGAAAGAAAGAAAACACAAATCAAATGAAGTCTCGTAATGAGAGCCAGTATCTTAATGAGATCTAGAAGCAAAACAAATTAGCCTGTTCAGTCAGTAGTAAATAAATTAGCATATTCTTTAAAGAACTAATGTTTTTCAGGCCAGGTTTTAATTTGTAAACCTTCTGTAAAGGTTATCGGACATACCTTTTGCTGCTCGTATGGTTCCAAAAAATTAATTAGTTGTGGAAACCAAAATATTAGTGTAGATATATAGTAATAGTGGACCACTGCTGTAATCACAGGATGTACTCATATTTATAGGCAGAACTTATGGACAGTTAAGCATTTCATAAATGCTGCCATGTCCCCAGTGTGTATGAGTGTTTAAATACCAGTGTGATGGTAGAAGCAAAAGAATATGAAATGGAGGCTTTGCCTAAGTGTGTGATGGGTCTCTTAGGGAAAAGTGACATCAGATAAAGAGAGAGAGAGAGAGAGAGAGAGAGAGAGAGAGAGAGAGAGAGAGAGAGAGAGATGCATTGATGGTTAAGAGGAAAGCACTGTGACAGCTGTTAATCAGTTTACCATGAGCCTGGACCATCTAATGAGCATACTCCTTTGTGGCCGGCTTCGCATAGCCCTGTCAGGCATGAAGGAATGCAAAAAGAAGTTTGACAAAAGCTGGTTTAGACAAAGTGAAGCAAAAATCTGAAGGCCAAACAAAACCAGAGCATCCTGCTGCGAAGTGTGTGCATGCTGGGGGTCACTGGATTTTCCACCTCTCTTCTTGCAGAGTCAGTATCATTTTATTGAGTGTTAGATTTCAGTGTGTGCAGGCAGATGCTCCATGCACCAAAGGCTTTATTGGGTGAGATTTTCAGAGATTTTTAAGGGTTGGTTTTGGGGCTGGTGTTGGAATTGGGGCTTAGGATTAGGATTGGCGTTAGGGCTGAGGTTGGGGTTAGGATTGTGATTTGCATTTGGACTGTGGTCGGAGGAAGGTTTAAGGATTGGGGTTCCAGTAAGATTAGGATTTCTGTTAAGGTTGGGGTTAGGGTAAGAATTGAGTTTTGCATTAGGGAAGGATGAAAGTTGGTTTAGTGGTAGGGATTTAGATTAAGATTGGTTTTATGGATTTGTGGTTGAGGTTAGGATTGTAGTTTGGATTACAATTCAGGTTGGAGTTGGAGCTGAGTGTGAGTACAAATTTACATTTATATTTATAGCATTTGCCAGAGCGATTTATATACAGCTCATTTGTACAACTAAGCAGTTGAGGGTTAAGGGTATTACTCTGGGGTAGCAGCTTGGCTCATTGGGAGCCATAGCTCAACCTCCTAACCACTGAGCTACCACGCCAGCTGGCTAGGGTTTAGGGTTATTGTTAATGGTTTGGTTTAGGTTTGAGGTTGGGTTAAGTTCAGGATTTGGGTTAGGTTTGGGTTAGGGTTAAGGTTGAGTTAGGGTGAGTACAAATGGTTAGGCTTCAGGGTTTAGATTGGGTTATGTTTAGGATTAGGGTAGGGTTGGGTTTAGGGCTGAGGTTATGATTAGAGTCAGTACTAATGGGAGGCTTTAGTCAGTACAAATGTCAAGTCACTGCAAGTCAAGAGTCTTTTATTGTCATTTTGACCACATATAGCTGAAGCATATAATACACAGTGAAATGAAACAACGCTCCACCAGGACCCTGGTGCTACAGTGGTTGGGGTTAGGATTAAGTTTGAGTTAGAATCAGTACTAATGGTTGGGTAAAGGATTTAAGTTGGGTTAGAGTCAGTACTAATGGTTGGGTTTAAGCATGAGGTTGGGTTAGAGTCAGTAGTAATGGTTGGGTAAAGGTTTGAGGTCAGTTATGATATGGCTTGGGTTAGTGTAATAGAGTGGACAGGTTGGATTGATGAGTAGCCGGAATGAATTTCTGTATTGCAGGAATGTAAGACAGGTGAGATGGTGCTCATTAAAACTCACGGCGAGAGCGGCAGAAATAAAAAAGAATGTAGGAGGGAAAATGAGGCTGCTCACAATGGCCTGTCACCGCTGTGTCAGCGAGCGATGATGAGGTGCACTGAAAACCACTTTTCTGACATCGGCTGCAAGAAGTGCTGATGAAACAGAAAGACGGAGCGAGACTGTCAGTAAAAGGGTTAGGCCAAGGAGAGTCCTAAGGAGAAAGTGGAAGGTGATTGGATGCATAATAAATTATAAAAAACCTGTGTTTTCCTCATTTCATCAGGGCCCCCCAGGACAACACGGTCCCAGAGGTCCTGTGGGATCCACCGGCAGAGAGGTAAGTGTCCTTGTGCCCCTGCAGTGCTCTGCTATAGGACATATTTACACCCATGAGGCAGGAGGATAGCGCTGAAGGCTGGTTGGAGCTGAAATAATAACCCTGCTCTCCAGGTGACTCATAACAAGGCCAGTGTGCTTTGTAGCCTTTGATTCGACATATCCTCAGCTCTAATGGCTTCTCCTACCAGCCATGGTGCCTGCTATATATCTACAGTAGATTAGATACACCCTGTTTGTGCAGGGGAGAGGGAATTAATGTGCCATGAACGTATATAATTACCTAGCTAATGTTCACTCACCTCCTGGTATCTTCATCTGTCTCTCTTTTTTCCCCCTTTCCCGAATTTTGAACATTTTGAATTATTCACTCGAAGACTATGATCTCTGGGTGTGAGTTATATTTACTTCGCTATGAAAGATTAAGCAGCATTACATTCTCATCCCTGAGAGAGAGTTATATTTACCTCCGTTAATGGCCGCCTCTCAACATCCTCCGCTTGTTAATAATTGAAAAGTCCGCAGCGTGGTGGTGAGACGAGACGACACGAGACAGGCGAGGCAGGTGGCTTTGAGGAAGTCGGGATGTAAGGATGTAAATGAATATGAATACATCATTCCAGATGAACAGATAATGGATTGTACATTGTTCATCCGTTTATCCTTTCCTTGTAGACCACGCCCACTCTTGACCACACCCACTTTAGATTTAACACTGAATACATATACAGATGTGAATATCTGAAGCAAATACTGACATTACATTACACACCACAAGATAACAACATGCCCTAGGAAGTGTGTAGTGACTACAGCAAAGGTGGCAGTTATCTACCAACTAAGCATCTATTCACACAGAATCTCTACACTGAAAGACAAGCTGTTATACAGGGTTCAGGCTCCAGCATCTGTACCAACACTCACATGTCCTTGATTTAAGTTTAGCCTCAAATCAAGGACAAGCACCGCAGTGCAGAAATGCAGTGGTACTGTAGGAAAAGCGGCATTGATACAGAGCTTTGACTTAATATGATGTGATTTGAAGTCTATAGGGAGAGCATGTGGTGTGGAATCAATAATCATACCTTCTTTCATCTTAAAAAACAGTGAAATGATGCAAGGTGTGTGTGTGTGAAAGAGAGAGAGAGTGAGTGAGAGAGAGAGAGAGATAAAGCATGCTAAGGCACTTTAAACAGTTTTGCCAAGAAAATATGTGACATAGAAATCATGGTAAGCATAGCTGTGTAGAGTGTTTACCATTTTGAACTAATCAGAGCATCTCTCTAAAAGCATCATGAGAGAGAGAGAGAGAGAGAGAGAGAGAGAGAGAGAGAGAGAGTGTCAGGGAGTCACTCTGGTCTTCCCATGGTTTCAGGGTCCTCAGGGGATGCCCGGTGGAGTCGGACAGCCTGGTTTAGTAGGAGAAAAGGTAGGCAAAAATACAATGAAGTGTATTTTCCAGATAAATAATACAATATTACACACAATTTTTTGAAAAACTAAAAGTGAAATTCAAGACACATGAGACCAAAACTGAAAAATCAGGTTTTTGTACTTATGCATATATTTTAACAATGTATTTAGTATTCACACTTAACAATTAACAATCACAAATAAAGTGATGCTTTAGTTAATAACAAGAAAGTACCAACACCTTAAAATCTTTCATTACAACACTGCATTTGTGCTAAAGCCATAAATTCATTGTCTACCACTTATCCAATCTATTCTTGGGTCACGGGGAGCCTGTGCCTATCTTAGGCATCAAAGCAGGATACACCCTGGACGGAGTGCCAACCCATCACACACACTCTCATTCACACACACTATCGCAAACTACGGACAATTTAGAGATGCCAATCAACCTACAATGCATGTCTTTGGACCGGGGGAGGAAACCGGAGTACCCGGAGGAAACCCCTGAGGCACGGAGAGAACATGCAAACTCCACACACACATGGCAGAGGTGGGAATTGAACCCCCAACCCTGGAGGTGTGAGGCAAACGTGCTAACCACCAAGCCACCGTGCCCCCGAAGCCATAAATTATTTATCAATATTTTTAAATAACCTTAAAGTACAAATTCCAAAATAGTGTTCTGAAATTCAATTTTTTCATTACCTCATTAATCCCCTTGTTTTGTTTTTAGGGTGAATTCGGAGAGGCGGGGAATCCAGGAAATGTGGGTGAAACAGGCCCTCCTGTGAGTTCATCGCTTTCCTTCAGCTCAGGTTCTCCTCTGTCTTTCAGGATAAGTGTCTAACCTTCTCACTTGTTCTGCTTCACAGGGTGAGAAAGGGGACGTGGGTGAGAAAGGGGACACGGGTCCCCCCGGCGCCGCTGGACCCCCAGGTATCCGAGGCCCTCCGGGAGAAGACGGACCCAAAGGAAACCCGGTAAATGCGTTAAAGCTTTAAGCTCCAGAGAGACTCTTCACTCCTGCTATTAGATTTTCATCCATCGTGGGTTTTCCATTTACATCAGCTGTGTGTTTTCTACATAAAACCTGAATGAATTTAACTGTTGGCTGAAGTGAATGTGTTATTGCACTGATAAAGAGATGTGCTGATTTTGTGATGGAGTGAGCAGTTTCAGGCTCGGTTCAGGAAAAAATACTGGGTTTAATTATTAGTATTAATAGCAGAAGCGTTAGTAGTAGTCATAATAGAACTGGAAGTAGTAGTATTGCTAATAGAGGTAACACTCCTCCTCCTTCTGCTCCTCCTCCACCACCACCTACAAGTAGAAGTAGGAGGAGAAGGAGGAGTATTGTTGTAAACAGTAGTAGTAGAAATAGTAGTACCTTTTATGTACAAATGGTTGCCTTTGTAGTAGTAGTAGTAAGAGGGGGAAGAGGAGGAGTAGTACTGATAATATTATTAGTAGAAATAGTGGTGGTGGTGGAAGCAGGAAGAGTAGTAGGAGGAGGAAGAGTATTGATACCATCATTATTATTAGAAATAGTGGTGGTGGTGGTCGAAAGAGGAGGAATAGTAGTATACTATTTTTAGTATTTTTACTATTATTAGTAGTAGAATTAGTGGTGGTGGTCTAAGGAGGACTTAATAGTGGTGGGAATAGTAGTAGTAGGAGGACGAGAAAGAGGAGGAGGAGTATTGATAGCATTAGTAGTAGTAGAAATAGTGGCAGTATTTGTAGTAGTAATAAGAGTTATTATTGCAAGTAGGAGTAGTTTAGTTTCTGTAAAACATATTGTAAAAACACAGCTACATCAGAACTTCAGCTGAATCTACACTATACACTAGTCAGGACTATGCCTGAATCAGCTACCTGCTTTCCCCCATAAACAGAACCTGAGGTGACTTTTCTTCCTCATGAAGCTTTTTTGTGCCTGACTGATCTCAAGTGCCTACAGCTAGCTTTCCATTATGTACAGAGTTTTAAGCGATGACACGACGTCACAGCCAGCAAATTTACCTCATAGCAGTGACACAATCAGGAATTAGCTGAATAGTTCACAGTCTTCAGTATTCAACCGAGAGTGTTGCAGCTGGTGCTGTGACAGCTAGGCCATGAGCTAACTACACTGTAGTCACCACAGCGGCATCGGTGTGATAGCAGATAGATACATTTTAATAAGTTGGAAGCTGTGATTGAAGTGTGCTGGGAGAAAAGAAGTGCCTCAGCAGCAATGATATTTACTCTATAATCTCGTTTTTGCCCGGCAAGGTTGTGACTCGTGCTGTGAAATGTGACATACATGGTTTTCTGTAAGTAAATGTTTTAAATCCCCATAGGGCCCCATTGGATTTCCTGGAGACCCAGGACCTTCTGGAGAAGCAGGTCCAAATGTAAGTGCCCTTAAATGCCAGCTACTGTCACTGATCATTGCTGTATTAGAGCACTGAATGATTTTATTTTGTAGCATGGCATGTTGGTGCATTTTATGTCTCTATAAATGTCACCTGCAGGGTATTGATGGTGGACCAGGAGCAAAAGGAGATAACGGAGAGCCTGGGAAAGCTGTAAGTGTTTGTAAAGTGGAAATGTTGATGCATATAAATATTGCAAGTTCTAGGAACCTGAAATAATGTTCTGGAAAAACATTGTGTTGTTTACAGGGACCAGCAGGGGCTTCTGGAGAACCGGGACCTCCTGGACCACCAGGGCGGAGGGTGCGTTTATTCTTTTATTTATTTACTTTTTTAAAAATATTTGTTGTTGATTATCCTATCCTATGTAAAATCAGTGATTGGAATATATCTAGAGTATGTTTTGCTTTATTCCTAACAGGGTCATGTAGGTGCTGCAGGGATTGAAGGAAAACAAGGGAAGAAAGGAGCAAAGGTGAACTTTTGTCTATATTTGGGTCACACTCTTCAGATATCACACAGAATTTTTATAAGTATTGCTCTTTTTTGTCCCAGGGCTCACCTGGCTCAGAGGGTCCAACTGGAAAGACAGGACCCCTAGGACCCCAAGGACAACCTGGAAGGGCTGGTCCAGAAGGACCACGTGGGATCCCAGGCCCTGCAGTGAGTCAAACACTTTGACACACAAAGTATCCAATATCAGACTAAGCAAAACACACCCAAACTGTGTGGCTAGACCTTTCCACAAATCAATGTGCCTTTGGTTAATCAATCTTTCTGCTTCCTCTTCAGGGAGAACAGGGTTTAAACGGTCCCCCCGGACAGACTGGACCTCCCGGCCCTATGGTAGGAGCTTTGGTGGTTCTCTCACTCTATCATCGACCCACCACTGTATCTAGTACAGCTACTGATTGATTTAGGTTGTGATAAATTTAGGCTCGTGGGAAACTGAGCCTCCTCTTTAATCATTTTTTTTTGCTGTTATAGGGACCTGCTGGACTGCCAGGACTGAAAGGAGATCCAGGCAGCAAGGGAGATAAGGTGAGAGACTCGTAATGAGTGCAGAGGCAGAGCTGATCATTATAATGTTCTAAACTTTTACTAAGGGCAATGTATTACCTTTTATCTTTAATCAGATTAAATCTGGTTCTGATGTTTTGCAGTTTTGTTTTCATACTGCTTTTGTCTTAACTGTTATGAATAAATATAATCTATGTAATAATCTGCTAACACAGCAGATCTTTAAGTATGGCTCTTTGTGTGTTCGACAGGGTCACGGAGGATTGATCGGACTCATCGGCCCTCCGGGAGACATGGGGGAGAAAGGTGACCGAGGCTTGCCTGGAAACGAGGGTATAACTGGTCCTAAAGGAGACGTGGTATGTGCAGTATATAATACATCACTCATTTAGTATCTGCATTTCTCAGTAATTAATATTGTAAATTTCCCATGTGACATGCAGGGAGTTGTTGGATCTGCTGGTCCTACTGGGCCTCCTGGACCTCCTGGACTTTCTGTAAGTACTGGTAGATCCTCTTCCTAGCAGCATGTTTGTTTTGTTTCGGCTTCACTTTGTGCTTTACTTTTGGTATTGCTCTTGTCTCTACCCCGCATCCTGCTATCGGTCTATTCCTCATATGTGTTCTCCAGTCTTGTGTTAGTCCTCAATTAGTTTCTCTGTGTATACCATACTGTTTCTTTGTAGCGTTATAAAGTCTTGCCATGCGTTTATGTATTGAGATTTGTTTTTTTACGTTTTCTTCTGGTTTTTCACTCTTGTTTGGGTCTTGACACTGATAATTTTGACATGAATCTTCATGTTCCCTGGTGATCAGGCACTAAGGTCCTGTGATCGCACTGCTGTAGCCCAGGTTTAATTCCTGGGCAGGGAACCAACCCAGCCACTGAGAGGTTAACTCTCAGACCCGGTCCCAAGTCCAGATAAAATGGGAGGGTTGTGTTTGGAAGGGCATCTGGCGTAAAACCTGTGCCAAATCAAATATGCTGATTGGATGATCTGCTGCGGCGACCCCTAACAGGGAACAGCTGATGGACAACAACATTAGATAGCCCCTATGTTAACAAGCCCCTTGTTAGACCTAATTTTACACAATCATATCCTTGCTCTAACTGCACACATGTTATTATATGCAACTTTAATATATATTGCTGCACAAATGCGAGCTTCCTGGAGACACACAGTATTGAACATTACTAGCTCTATTTGCAGCACAGACAGTCTTTGCTCTGCTTTCCTATCCCAGATATATTTTTAAACCAAGACAAACTCTGCTCACTACTTCAGCAACACACTGTAGTAGTATCGTGTGCAGTTCCTTGTTTATATTTATGGGACTTTGTGATGAGATGCTCTTTGTCAGGGTTCCTTCAGGTGAAAAGTGTGAATTATATGAGCCTCGTCTGTGCTAGAAAACTTCGGAAAATCTCTTAAAGGAATAGAAAGTGGAATAAAACTTGACTTTTATATTACTTTCAGAAATGTTATTTGGATTATTTACATATGAAAATTTTTGCGCCATTTTTTCAACTAGAGATAACGAAGGCACGTTTAGATCTGTGCATCTCAAAACAGGGTGTGTTATTATTTTTTCTGTTACAGCAGTGGAAATCATAACCTACCATACGTTATTGTGGTATAATCATCGAGTTCTTAAAGTGCTTAGCATATTTGACTGATCCCTTGGGCTTAATCTGAGTCCATAAATAATGTCAATTTAGGTCATATAAACATTTTAATAAAATAGTGGAAAGTTCAAGAATAGAAAGCCTTATGTCATGGTAAATAGGCAAAAAATATGGGACTGGTTAATATAAAGTAAGTTTCTTGTTCATGTAATGGTATAGTTGCTGTGGAATTGAGGGCTTATATAATCTGTTGATGTTATTAATCTGAAAGGAGGGTGCACATACTTTTAAACTCAACCTTTCTTCTTATCACCATCAGGGTGCCATGGGTGAAAAGGGATCCAAAGGAGATGAGGTTTGTGCCTTCTTTCTCTATGATCTTTTTATGAAATTCTCTTCATCATACACACACACACACACACACTCACACCTCATTCTCCTTGCTCACCTCATCATGCTGAACATTCTGAACCTTCTGTTTATCCTTTCTGACCTTCACATTTCCTCTCACTGTATCTCTCTCATTCAGTCACCTTTCTCCTTCCTCTCTATTTCTCTCCACCTTTCCTATGCTCAATGCCGTGTTGCTGGTGTAGGATGGTCTCTGAGTGCCTGTAGACAAGGCATTGTATTTTATATAGCAGACCTCTTCTTTATTTTATTGTATTGTTTTTGTGAAACCCGTGTGAGAAAGCAATTCTGCTGCTGATCTCCCGGATAATCCTTTCGAGCCCGCTGCCAGATGGTAACGGGGTATTTGGGAGGTTTTCAGAAGCAGTAATTAGTGCTTTCTCTTTATTTCCTTTCCCTTCTCAGGGAGCCGTCGGTCCGAGAGGAGACCCAGGACCTGCAGGCCCACCAGGAGTACCTGTAAGCCTTTCATAAATCTTTCTCTTCACACCTTATTAAAGCTCATGTCAAGGATTTTACATTTACAAACTAGCACAGGATTTCAAATCTGAATAGAATAGGTCCAATTAATAATCACTGGATGTCAATTAACCTTTTCAGACCTACACATAACTCTTAAGTGATATATTTTGTGCCACTTTTACAGTATGACGTATTTTATATCCCAATAATGAACGTAATAATGTCTAATGAGAGACACTCGTTAGATATGTCACTCAGTATTATTAACACTCTCTACATGTACTGTACATTACAGCAGGATTTATTACTCCATAACCTCCTATTAGCCACACTGTTTCCAAAGGATTAGGAAAAAGTCTAAATCTTCACTCTGTATATCTCGAACAAAGAAGGTGATTGAAAAATCTGAAAATAATAGGGGAAGCTATTCATTTTTTTCTCACAAATGCACATGGATGATGATGGATGCTGGAAAGAAATGACCCACTTTAACAGCATGGGGCTTAAGATTGAACTCGATATCTTTAGTTTATGGGGAAAAAATACTTTTGTTTCACCCAGATACTCTAATGGCAAAATAGGCTGTGCAATCTGCTCACTAGTTCACTAGTCAGGGCACTGATCACTAAAGGAGTTAGACATTATAAGGTATCTCTTATTCTCTCTCTCTCTCTCTCTCTCTCTCTCTCTCTCTCTCTCTCTCTCTCTCTCTCTCTCTCTCTCTCTCTGACGTCATATTTTCTGAAGCCTGTCAGCTCAAAAAAGTTGAGTCATCAATGGTGTGCAGGATATACTCATTCATCACCTAGGGAGCTACAGAGATGAATGAGATGCACCCACTGAAATTTGTCTGAGGATCGTTAATTCTCAGCTAAATAATTCCTTGTGAGTTGCATTAAAGCTATAAAGGTGAATGATTTTAACGGTGCAGTATGTAATATTCAATTGTTTCTAAACCTAGAATAATACCAATTTTAAATTAGGAAAAAAAATGCATGGATTTGGCTGATTTCTTCATTCAAGGACTTTTTTTTTTAAAACATATTTCTGGCCCTGAAAAGATCTCTGCCCTGAGCTGTAAGAGTGCTGTTTGGCACAGCTTCATTCTGAATCAGCGCTCTACAAGGCCTGCATGTTTTCCACAGAATATTATTAACAGCAGTTGCATTTCACCTCACAGGAAACAGGGGGTGCTATAAATTACAAACAGCATCTTTAAAAAAAAGTACAATATCACAATTATCATTATGGCTTCTCTTCTAACTGCCTTCAGGGTCCACCAGCCACCCTGATCGAGCCGCTGCCCATACGAGAGGGACGCAAGAAGCGCAGGAGGAACTCGGACCGCACCAGAGGAGGAACCGGCACAGAAGCTGCAGCCGCAGAAGACGAGCAGGAAGCCGATGTTCAGCTGAACACGGAGGACTATCTGCAGGCTGATGCGCCCCTGGAAGACGCAGAGGGCATGGAGGAGGTGTTCGCTTCACTGAACTCTATGAAGATGGAAGTGGAGCTGATGAGGAAGCCCCTGGGAACGTTCGAGAGTCCGGCACGGACCTGCAAAGAGCTGATGATGTGCCACCCTCATTTTAAAGATGGTATGACCCAATGGCTGCAGACAGGCTTGCACTTTATTTGATATATATTCGTAGTCATATATTAATTGCTTATCAGACTACAATAAAACCCACGATTAAAAGAAATAGAGTATCAACCCTTGACTCTTTGCGAATAAATACTTTACAGCAAATTGATCTAGTTTTCACTCACTCCGCTCGCTCCTGTTTACTGATCTTATTTTCATGTTTAATTCAAATGCTCCATGTTCAATATTACTGTTTAATAAAATTATTTACAGTGGGGCAAAAAAGTATTTAGTCAGCCACCAATTGTGCAAGTTCTCCAACTTAAAAAGATGAGAGAGGCCTGTAATTTTCATCATAGGTACACTTCAACTATGAGAGACAGAATGAGAAAAAAAAATCCAGAAAATCACATTGTCTGATTTTTAAAGAATTTATTTGCAAGTTATGGTGGAAAATAAGTATTTGGTCAATAACATCTCAATGAACTTGAGAAGTTCATCTCAATACTTTGTTATATACCCTTTGTTGGCAATGACAGAGGTCAAACGTTTTCTGTAAGTGGCCACAAGGTTTTTACACACTGTTGCTGGTAGTTTGGCCCATTCCTCCATGCAGACCTCCTCTAGAGCAGTGATGTTTTGGGGCTGTCGCTGGGCAACACGGATTTTCAACTCCCTCCAAAGATTTTCTATGGGGTTGAGATCTGGAGACTGGCTAGGCCACTCCAGGACCTTGAAATGCTTCTTACGAAGCCACTCCTTCGTTGCCCGGGCGGTGTGTTTGGGATCATTGTCATGCTGAAAGACCCAGCCACGTTTCATCTTCAATGCCCTTGCTGATGGACGGAAGTTTTTACTCAAAATCTCACGATACATGGCCCCATTCATTCTTTCCTTTACACGGATCAGTCGTCCTGGTCCCTTTGCAGAAAAACAGCCCCAAAGCATGATGTTTCCACCCCCATGCTTCACAGTAGGTATGGTGTTCTTTGGATGCAACTCAGCATTCTTTCTCCTCCAAACACGACAAGTTGAGTTTTACCAAAAAGTTCTATTTTGGTTTCATCTGACCATATGACATTCTCCCAATCCTCTTCTGGATCATCCAAATGCTCTCTAGCAGACTTCAGACGGGCCCGGACATGTACTGGCTTAAGCAGGGGGACACGTCTGGCACTGCAGGATTTGAGTCCCTGGCGGCGTAGTATGTTACTGATGGTAGCCTTTGTTACTTTGGTCCCAGCTCTCTGCAGGTCATTCACTAGGTCCCCCCGTGTGGTTCTGGGATTTTTGCTCACCGTTCTTGTGATCATTTTGACCCCACGGGGTGAGATCTTGCGTGGAGCCCCAGATCGAGGGAGATTATCAGTGGTCTTGTATGTCTTCCATTTTCTAATAATTGCTCCCACAGTTGATTTCTTCACACCAAGCTGCTTACCTATTGCAGATTCAGTCTTCCCAGCCTGGTGCAGGTCTACAATTTTGTTTCTGGTGTCCTTTGACAGCTCTTTGGTCTTGGCCATAGTGGAGTTTGGAGTCTGAATGATTGAGGTTGTGGACAGGTGTCTTTTATACTGATAACGAGTTCAAACAGGTGCCATTAATACAGGTAACGAGTGGAGGACAGAGGAGCCTCTTAAAGAAGAAGTTACAGGTATGTGAGAGCCAGAAATCTTGCTTTTTTGTAGGTGACCAAATACTTATTTTCCACCATAATTTGCAAATAAATTCTTTAAAAATCAGACAATGTGATTTTCTGGATTTTTTTTCTCATTCTGTCTCTCATAGTTGAAGTGTACCTATGATGAAAATTACAGGCCTCTCTCATCTTTTTAAGTGGGAGAACTTGCACAATTGGTGGCTGACTAAATACTTTTTTGCCCCACTGTAAATGCTATAACCCCACATTCACGTCCTTCTTCAGGTGAATATTGGATTGACCCAAATCAGGGCTGCAATAAAGATTCCATCAAGGTGTTCTGCAACTTCACGGCTGACGGAGAAACCTGCCTGCACCCGGATAAACGAATCGAAACGGTGGGTCCCAAAGCACAGTCACGTACCGGCAGCCTTGATTCCCACACACTCGCACTTCGGATCTCTGATCTGTGTCTCTATCGTTTAAATCCAGGTGAAGCTCGCAGCCTGGAGCAAGGAGAAGCCGGGGAGCTGGTACAGCCGCTACAGGAGAGGCAAACAGGTACGAGTTGCTTAGTCTCTTCGAAATCCTTCGTCTTATCACAAACTCGGCTGTCAGTATGCCTGAAAGTCTGCATGCAGAGCTGAGATTTTACTCTGACATTCTCACGAATATAACCTCGACCGGCCAGGGACGATTTGGATTAGAAAACCGTTTCCGTGCATGATAACAAGGTCACCAACAAAGAGGATGAATTGCAAGTGCAAACATTCTGATGGATTGTGAATATGAACGTGTAGTCAGAATAACTGCATAATAATTCCAGATATTAGACTTAGGATGATATATGGGGATGTGGTAGCTTAGTGGTTAAGCCACCCAAAAATATGACCAATATTCCCAATACGAAGCGTATGTAAACTGTATGGCTGCCTACAAAGAACTGACCCAAGCCATGCATTCCATGTCAAGGCTCCTCACAGGAAGTCATGCCACAAAGCTTGGGCTAAAAATAGAACAGGTCACCCACACCACTAATCTGTTAACAAAAAAAAATGGCTGAAAAATCACCTAGCTTTTGAGTGCATGCCAAAGGCAACGAGGGTTGTCGAGGGTTCACTCTTTCGACTGAAAAAAAAATTCGTAAAAAACTTGCTTGGGTTGGCTTCGGTTGGCTTTCCACTGACGCAGATAAGTTTTGGACACCTCCCGGATGTACGCATAAGTTAGCCACCATTTAGTTCGGTTCGTTCGTATATATAATATATATAATATAAAATATTAAATTTTTAAGGTGAAAATTCATAAAGGAGAGTATCCGTATATCTTGGTTCCACTGTACTGAAGTAGTTAGGCCTCCAGTCAAACAAAACATGAGGCCTGGGCAGTGCACTGGAGCTTTAATTTGCCTTCTCATAGGTCATTAATTTAGTATATATTTGCCTTGAACATGAAAGCTAGAGCATGTATTCAGTTAATATATATATATATATATATATAATTATATGATGTGCGAACAAAGGCTATTCATTTGCATTACCTCCATGATGTAGAATATTTTACACTTTTATGCAGAAAAGTCCTGAATTACATATTCATGCCAAAAGAGCAGACAAGTGATCATGATAATTCACTCCTGTCAAAAACAGTCTTTCTGTACTGTTAGTAAATCAGCTTGTTTTTTTTCTATAGAAAATAAGTTACTGCTTATATGTATTATGTATAATTATGTACTCTGGGTTCTTATTATAGCTATAGGATCATTTGACCATTATTAAATGTCTGATATGTAATTAAAGGGAAGGGAAGAGGCTCGGGTATTAAACTGAAAGAACTGAGTGATATGAATAAGTCCGTGTCTGGCAGTGAATGGAATTAAAAAATAAAGAAATAAATAATGAATGCGTTCTTGGAGAAGAAATTAGTATGTGTCTGCGTTTCTAAGCCTCAGGCCAAACTCTTGCGAGCGCATATGAAATATCTCCATCAGTCGCAGCTCATTAAAGAAGAGTTCAGAGCCACGGCGAAGACTTTGCTCACCACAAGACCACTCATACAGACTGACACATGTGACCTTGTCATGCAGATTCGCTTCATCAGATGTCACCCTGCTCGCATTATGACTAGAAGATTCTCTGGTGAACGATACATACTCTCACAAGAAGTGCTCACAACGTGCGCCAGGTTTCACTAATGAGCTCCAAACATGTGAACCAACAGAGTTCATGTGAATCTGTAGGCTGTGTATCTGATGATCTGTTCGTCTGGTTTCACCCCCCTGCAGTTCTCCTATATAGACGCTGACGGCATCACGGTCCCTGTGGTCCAGCTGACCTTCCTGAAGCTTCTGAGCGCGACAGCCAGACAGAGCTTCACCTACATCTGCCAGAACTCGGCCGGCTGGTACGACGCCACCAGCCACGGGCACCAGCACGCTCTGCGCTTCCGCGCCAGCAACGACGAGGAGATGGCGCACGACAAGACGCCCTTTATAACACCTCTGTACGACGGCTGCCAGGTGAGCTGTGAACGCTATTCAACTGTGGTGTCCCTCATACTCCACACGTGTACAAGAAATAAAGTTAGATACACAATTTTCCTTGTATATCTTGAGTTACAGATCGTCAAATCAGCGGTAAGAATTCCATTTACAAACTATACCTACCTTTTCCAGTTTGTCCTTGTTTCCACAACTGTCCTTGTGTTTTTGTTCACATTTTTTTCTCAGGAATAATCTAGTCTAGTTTGCTAGTTTAAAAGCAGAAATTAATATCGCAATATTTACAAACAGCGCCATTTTGGGAAAAAAGCAGAAACCTGCTTGTCTGCTTGAACACCAAACCAATACCTCAGACATGAAATTTGCTTGGATACGGCATTTCCACTCCTTCATTCATGTACATTCTCCTCAGCTCCTTCACTTGTCGGAGACGGTACAAATGCAGTCTGAAACAAATGCAGAAAGAAATATGGGGAATTTAGCAGAATATCTGTAAACATTTACAGTCGTAAACAGCTGATCACGTGTAGGGCTGGATATATGATGATGATATATTGATACTGTGATAAATTAGTCACGATAGACCGATTCTGAGATATCAAGATATTTTCTTTTATGATAACTCTTCTTTAACCCTTTTCTTTAACCAGTATACTAGTGTATGGACTTATGGGACATTTTCAATCAGTATAAACGAATGAATGGCTGTGAGTCTGGCTGTGTTTTCCCCTCTGTTGGATAATCTGGCACAGAATTTTTAGAAGATAAACACCTTGAAATTTGAGCTGCTTTTTAGAGAACAAGCACTCGGAGCATCTCGGAGAGCAGAAATGGGTTTGACATCAACATTTACTTTGAAGATTGGAATGTTTGAACAAAACCTTTTTCTATGAATATATTGCTCCTAGTAGGTTAGGGAAAAACAGAAATACTTATAAAAATCTACAAATCTTTAAAGTCATGAGTGTCTACGTTCATATGAGCTTCATATTAACCTCCACTGTGGAGTGGAACATGACAAGGACACTCAGTGCTGAACATGGACACGACAAAAGAGGAGGAAACTCCATTGTTATCCTCTGGGAAAAAGTTACACACACTGGAAGCAGATGTGACAAAGTTCTATGTTCACATTAAATAAAAGTAGAATCAAACTCATTATTTTGTGTAAGAAAATCTATAAATCTTGATGCATAATAATAATCAGGGGCATAATTTCCACTGGGGACAGAGGGGGACACTTTCAATTTCAGATTTTTAACCACACGCCGTCATCTCCACGGAGGAGCAGGACCGAGCAGGACACAGAGAGTCTTCCTGTGTCGATGCGTGCGTCCGCGTCCGCGTCTAAAATTAGCTCACTGAAAGGTCTAATGAACAGGTATCGCGGTTGCGGCACAGTCGGCGATGAAACGCCAGAAGCAGCGACAGATGACTTTAATGTCATCATGGATGAAAAGAAAGCAAGGAGATGTGAGTCTATCTGCAACTTATATGACAAAATAGTGATTCAACACACACAGGTCATAAAAGCTTTTTGCATTTTCTGTTCTAAACACCTGCGGTTTGGTGGATGTGTCTCTGACAAACGTCCTTTGTGATTTATTTTAGGTACAGAGGTTAGTTTGAAATAAAAGTTTGTTGAACAGTGGAAATTGAGTCTCACATTATTTCAATTTTATTCACACACAAAGCATTAATGGTGAACATTTTTAGCTTTATAAAATGATTCGCTCAAGTCTTGGCGATCGGCCCCTATTAAACAATAAAGAAAGTAAGACATCTTTTTAATATATATAGTTTAGTAGCCTACAGGCAGAATTTATAATTATAATCAACTTAATTATTTCCTGGATTTTGTATCACCGTAGTCCCTAAATATATGTACATGCAGGGAATGGGATTTAAATCAAAACATTTTCCTGCATTTTGTGCAAACTTGTCAAACCAATGTTACACCCTTGATAATAATAATAATTCCATTGTCTGTACCGTTTATCCGATCTATTCTCGGGTCACGGGGAGCCTGTGCCTATCTCAGGCATCATCGGGCATCAAGGCGGGATACACCCTGGACGGAGTGCCAACTCATCACACACACACACACACTCATGCAATCACACACTACGGGCAATTTAGAGACTCCGATCAGCCTAGAAGCATGTCTTTAGACTGTGGGAGGAAACCGGAGCACCATAGAACCCACCAAGCATGGAGAGAACAGGACGCTGGAGGTGTGAGGCGAACGTGCTAACCACTAAGCCACTATGCCGCCCATAATAATAATAGTAATAATAATAATAATAATAAGATTTTTTTCATATTTCTCAGCACTAATCATAAGCTTATTAAACAGTGTGACTATATAAATCAGCACCGAGACCAGCATACAGATTTTTTTCAAAATAAACCTCGTGCTGCGTCTTTAATAAAAATGATCGTGATAAAGAAGGTCAGCGTAATAGAGCTGAATTCATTTCGTCCAGTGATTTATGATACACCTGCGATTCAGTCCGCGGCCCAGCGATGATTTGTACGCCTGGGACGTAAATGTCACTTTGGCCTGCTTCTTATCTAAATGTCATTCTCTTTACTTTATCTTGTTTACTGCGTAACAGATCTGTGTACATCTGATAAGCAGCAGAAATGTTCCTTTCTTGCTTTCTTTCATTTTTTTCCCTTCTTTTTTATTTGATCCATTATTCAATTTGAAAGCAGAGTAATCCACCAGGTTTATTACGCTCTCTCGGAGTCTCTCCGAGAGACAGCCTGCGAAACGTCCCACAGTTCCTGCTGTAATTTGAACTCAGCATGACGGCGTATTTGCACAAAGAGAGTACACAGCCTCAGTCGATCCGAATCTCTGTGAAGGGAGAAAAAGATATCTCAGGCGCTATTCTGCGGTTTTAACCAAGCGTGTAATTATTCCGTCGTGAAAAAAAAAAAAAAGATGGCGAGAAGCGAGATACAAGCTGCGCTTTTCTGTTTTCGAACGTCTCGCAATTACAAAAATGATTTTCTGAGGAGAAAAAAATGGCCGAATGGAAAACGAGCAAAAGAAAGTGTTACTATCAGGTGACGTACAAGCGATTAGTCTACCCAGAGTGCACGGTTGTTTCTTTTCCCCATTTATGGAAAGAAAAGCCAAAACATCAGCATAATGGAGAGAATCTAACAATTGTTTCTTCTTTCATTGAGCCATCGATTGATTTTCAGCAAGTGTCTAATCGTGGTTAGTGAGGTTTATTGCTTCTTTTAGTCATTTGTTTATTCATCCACAAAGTGTATGTGTGTGTGTGTGTGTGTAAAAAAGGAAGGAATAATACACTTGGGTGTGTGCTGTAACAGAAAAATAATCAATGATGCAGCTTGACATGAAGCCAAGTTACTGTTACCTTCCCAACACTCACTATTTATTTATTTATTTATTTATTTATTTATTTATTTATGCGTAACACATACTTTTTTAACCATTCACAGCTACATTTAACATTGTGGAATGTCCATGAAACTAGTTTTATCACTTTCACTGTTGTTTTTTCCCCCTATTTGTCTTTACATTAATAAGACTTCAAAAATGCAGCTCGTCATATTACTGGAGAATAATTTCCGTCTGTTTCAAAGCCCTGACGCTGGAGTCTCCTTCCTTTAATAATTCTACGTGTTTATTGATTTAATAGTTCGATGAAGTGGAGTGTCTGATGTGCCTGTGTAAGTCGTTATTATAGAAATGATGATTCGAACTGAAAATTCAACCGCTGGCCAATCAGTGCTACTGAATCGTGCATTTTGATTGGTTGGTAGATAAACATATACGTCACCAGAAACTCATATCCATTAAACATATTTCCTCTCCTCTTCTTATGAGTCACCGCTTTATATCTTTATTATTTTGTCAGGTATGGTAAAAAAAAAAAAAGTTATTTTTTTTTGTGATGATCTGATTAAAAACCTGTGTGTTTGGATTGTGTTTTTGATCACATTGTGTGTTTCCTCTCTCAGACGCGTAAAGGCCAGGAGAGGACGGTGCTGGAGATCAACTCTCCGAGATCGGAGCTGCTTCCCGTGGTCGACGTTTCTGCATCAGACTTTGGGAACAACAACCAGAAGTTCGGCTTCCAGATCGGACCTGTGTGTTTTATCGGTTAACTAAGTGACACACGGGACTGAAGACTTCATCTGTACCACACACAATATTTATTTTTTTAAGTAGCGTGCATGCGGCAGTACTGTGGCATGCATTTTGTTTTTTTGTTTTTTTTGGTGAACTTTTTTAACAAAACTGCAGAGGTGCCAGGATCGACCCTTGAGGAACAAAACTAAGCAGAAGTTTTCCATGTGTGTGGACTTTTTAAAAAAAAAAAAATTCTTTGTCTCTGTTTAATTGTGGTGTGAATGAATTAATAAGCCACCTTCACTTAGAGGCAAACCCTAATAACAACCCCAACTACCCCATCTTGCCCACCAACCCCACATGGTCCATGTTATGGGCCACTTAGTGCACACTGTAGCAGCAGATGCTCTTGTTGGTGGCATGGATGGCTTGCTTGTTGTTATGTATAATGTAATTCTAAATTAATTTGCCACTTGAGGGATTGGCTACAATGGTGAGGAGTACATATTTAAATATTTTATTTTCCCTCGCTCAAATGCAGCACCGGGGCAGATGATAGCAGTTATACCTCAGAACAGCTTTGACAAGGAAATGCCGCCTGGATCCAGTTAATTGTTCTCTTAGATGGTTCCTGTCACACATCAGCTTTGCAGCGCTGCTCATCTTTAATTAGTGTGTCATAATAAATAAACAGCGCCATACGCTGCTCGTGCTTCCAGCACGGTGGGTTGTGCCTATCTACCCTGCGACTGTTCTTATTAAAACAAACAGTAGCCTCTTCACGTAGGTCAGCAGGTCGCTCGGGTTGTTTTATCAGGTCCGGTCACATGCTTGGCATTTATTAATCCGTAGAATCCACAGTAGAGCGAATTGCCTGGGCACTAGAGTTGGATTAATAACGCTGGGGTTAATACATGGTGTTGCTGTTCTCTGAAACATGCTTTTATTGTCGTGTAGCAGTTGAGGGTAGTGCCTTGCTCAAGTGCCTTGCTCAAGAGCCCAACATTAGCACCTTCTAGAGCCTGGGATTTGAACTTACAACCTTCCAGTCAGTAGTCCAACATCTAGTGAACTTCTGGCGAGTTAACAGCAATAAAAATAATATCACACTCTTAGAAAATAGGTTAAAGCTAGGATACTGAAGCATTCTTGTCTTTCCCACTTGAATGATTTTCTATAGATGTCTACAACAGTGTGTTCCTCCATAAAGCCAGGCTGTAAAACAACAGAGATTATCCCAGAGAGGATATCCCTTATACTTCTGTACACTTCTGACTCCCTCTGACTCTCCAGTCTTTCCAGCCACTGTTTTGTTTTTCATAAATACGGACATATCTCACTAGAGAGGCATTACTGAGCCATCCGGGTCACGGCACCAAGTGGGTAGAACTGCAGAAACAGTGAGTCAGTGATCCAGGGGACCGTTGTTCAGATCTTCAGATGTTTTCCTGCTTCAAGAATCTTCAGATAAGTTATTCAGCAAGAAAAGTTTCTGCTCAAAGCTAAAGATTGTACAGGCTCTGTATATGTAGTGAAAAGATGGAAGAAAGGAAGGAAGGGCTAAAGGAGATCTGGGAGTGCTTGCAGCTATCAGTTCACGTCGTGATGTTTTTAGTCACATTGTACCAAAATGTCAAAAATACAAATACAGGGTATGGAGAAACGACTGAGAAATATCCGCACGTGCGGAATCTAAAAGAAAAAGTAATTAGTTCGGTAGTGTATAAGTTCTTAATGAAGATAAGTGCAGATCCTCAGTCCCTCCAGGATTTTGTGGAGATTTTTTTATTTTTTAATATCGCTCCAGAAATCCTGCAGGGTCTGGAACCTGAGCCACGTTCAATATAAAGCAAGGGAGACGAAGATGAACACAAATAAGTAATTTAAACATTACTAACGATTATTTCACGAAGCAAATAATTAAACGCAAAATGGTTAAAGCTCATTTTTCTTTCAAAGGTTCGGAGTAGAACTTCAAGCGACTAGGAAACATTAATTATCCAAGAAAAAACAAAACAAAAACCTTTGCTAGTAAAAAACGTGCGACTATCCAGTACTCTAAATCTGCAGAAGAAATTTAGAAGAAAATCATTACTGTAACAATTTCCTCGAACAAATCTTCGGTAGCATGCTGTTATTGGAAAACAACAAAGACAGGTTCCTGTTACAACCATTTTCCAATAACACACAAACACAGTGTTTTATTCCTCTTATACCTCAGCAGTCTGCCAGTTACAGTCTTTTATTTACTGTTGAAGCAGCTAGGAACAGTTGTTTACTCACCAGCTGCTTGTTTTTGTCTCTTCAGAAGAGCCTGTCTCCTGAAGGTTGCCGGAAAACTGACCGTTACCGAGCACTGGAGACTCCTTCCTCAAATGTAAACAAAACACATCTCTTTCCAGCGTTTATGGGAATTTTTTATTTTTTTGCCAAAAAAGAAAGCATTTAGCATTTTTAATTAGCAGTAGATTATACATAGTGTCTGCTGTACAGTATACGTTCCTGAGAACAAACTGTTGCTATAGAAACGATAAAACCTATGAAAAACCAGCGTACCAATATGCCTTGCAGCCGGAACTCCTTTCAGAGCTGAGAGAATAATTAAAGTATGGATGTTATTATTAAATCAAAAAGTGTTAGCATGCTTTATTGCTGCTCTTGGAACCATGATGTTTGGAAAAATAGGGTTATTTTTCTTTTATTTGGTTCTTTAACAGAACTCGCCTTGTTCACGTACTATACAAGATCAAATCAGGACATTTCTTTACTACGACCCCACTTTCATTTTCCTGCCATTTTTTCACCAAAGGATTGTGTAAAACTGTCTCTTTATTGTGGTGCTACAGTTGTTGTTGTATTATGATTTTGTATTATTTTGCTATGCGAGGGCAGGATGGAGTTAGAATAAGAAGAAGAAAAGGAGGAGGAGCTTGACGGTGCTAACAGACTGAAGGCTTATCCTGGTGCTAATCCTGGTGCTAATCCTTACTTAACATGCAGTATCTTATCTACTATCTGTCCGGGGCGTGGCCGTGGCCGTGGGTGAAGTGGAAACATTAGTCTTTTTTTTCTTCGAATTTATTCTCCGCCTCTTCCTGTCCTCACTGTATGTATAGTATATGTGGTACTAATTTTATACACTGTACAGTTATTTACAGATATTTGAATAATAGCAGTTTGCTTCCTGGATGAGAAAAAAAAAAAAATGTGTGTAAAATGTATTTGTAAAAACCAATCAACGAAAAATAAAATCGAAACGAGCAGGAAAGCAAAGCGCTGTGGTCCGAATCGTCAGAGAAAGAGGATCAGAGTCGGTGATGTTTTCTCTAAAGACAAGAGACAAGGCCGTGTCTTCATTAACAGCTACCGCACTCTTTCTCTCATTCTGTCCCCCCCCCCCTCCATTTTTTCTTCTTCTTCTCCGTGTGCTTGTAATCAGCATCACTTCCCACCTCGCAGATGTAATCAACTCTGATTCACTCCCAAGTTCATTTATTTCAATTAACTTTTGTTTCTGTCCCCAGGAGAGCGACTGAAGAGAGGGAGTCAGACATACAGACTGGGATGTGTGTGTGTGTGTGTGTGTGTTCATGCGTGGGTAATGAAATAGCTCTGGATTAGAAAGTGAGCCAGTGAGAATTAACCATACCTGTGGAGAAACATGATGAAATAGCGAAGGGAATTAAATATCCCTCCCACGGCCTGTCTCGATGTCTCTCTACCTTCTCTTCATAGACACACACACACAAATGCACACACCTGTGTATCTAACCTCAACCTTAACCGCAGTCCCTCTAGGAAATCACTGAGTACATGCATATATATATATATATATATTGTTGTTGTAATTATTGCAACAAAATATGCTTCTTGTTTTTTTCTGAAGACTTCCTGAAGTGGTGAAATCGTAAGCAGAAGATTTTTCTTTTAAACTCCTACCAGCTGAGACATATGTAATGACTTTCTACAGCAGCTCTACTCATGATCCACACACGTGAATGAAAGAGGGATTTGGATGAAGGCGCGTTGTGATGACATCACATGACGCATCTTGGTAAAAAAAACAAAAACAAACCTGCACGCTGCTTCCAATATCCATGAAGTTTGTTTGATTTTGCGTTCATCTGAATTCAAAACTCTGGAGGAGATATTTTTGCAAATATTTTATTTATATTGTTATTTCTTTTTTTAAAGCATGTGCAGCCAAATGTTTAAAAGGCCACAGGTCATGCACATACAACGGACATGCACCGTTGTAGCTAAGATTGCGTTAGCATTAATATCAGAGTGACTAACAGCTAACTTTTTACAAAAGTAATCTCGTGATAAAATGCAGCCGTGTTGTACACATAGGCACCACAATCAATAAGCACATCAGCATATTTAATATGTTTCAGACTGGACTTTAGCTCTAATACAGGGTGCAAAGGATTAGACGGAAAAGTTTTGAGTGAGCCTCGCGCTCTCGCCCACGTTACTGAAGACTCCTCAAGGTTAACGCCTGAGCGAGAAGGTTGCGTTTTTCTGCTCTTTCGGCTTTCTTCAACTCAATCAAATTTTTAACTCTAGCCTAATCTCAGAGGTCAGGAAAGATCATGGTGCGGGACGGATGAGGAATAAAGATGAAGTCATAGAGCCTGTGGTTTGAGGAGACTGATACACCTACACACCTGGCCTGAATGAGAAGCAGCGCTAGTGTGGATTAGCCTCGTCCTTTGACTTCTTCTTCTTCTTCTTCTCCTTTAAGTGCTGATTTTTACGAATTTTAGATGAGATTGATGCGCTTGTCAGCAGGGAGGTTCAGGCTCACTGCTTACTTATGTGCTCCATTTAGTGATGCTTGTGTTCTTTCTTTTTAATTTTCATGCTCTACTTGTGAGGAAGGACTCACTAATTAGCTTTCAATCTAAAAGGAACAGTAAACTGAGCAAAACAGTGATGTCTTTTTTTCCCTTCAATTTCCAGACACACTGTACTGTCCCGGTTTTAATGCGTTCTACTTAGACTCGTCTCAGACGAGCCTCGCTCTACACCAGTGCTGTAGCTAATGCACTCAAGCTTCTTTTGTTTCTCTCTCCATCTACACCTCCACAGACTGTATAGACTACTCCATCTCCATTCCTCCTCCTCGTCCTCATCATCCTCCTCCTCCTCCACGGCCTCATTTTCCCTCTTAGCAGTGACAGGGATCCTAACCAAGCTGAACGTGTTACCATGGCACACGGAGAAGCAGGCGAATTAAACAGACGTGTGCACGAGATAAAAAAAAAAGAGACGGTATCCACAGTCCATTTGTGTCTTTTCTGTCTTCCCTTAATGCTTTCATGTTTTTCACATCGCCTTGTTCTTTTTTTTTTTCAAGAAAAACTCCACTTCTACACTTTTTTTTCCAGCTGCCACGTCACTATCAATAATGCCGCAGGGTTTATTTTTGTTTCCAGCGCTGGTGTTAAAGCGTTATAAATCATGAACACAAGTCAGAAGTGTGTCTCTCAGACTGTCAGGCAACTAAAGCCTCAGTGGTGCACATTAAACTCACCGCTGCTCGTTAACTCCTAACAGGGCTCGCAAATGACTTCATCATTAGTGGTTTTATGGTGTGAGTCCTAAAGCGTTTACGAGAAAGGCATAAACTCACCAGAAAACAGCCTCATTATTTACGCAGGTGAGTTTTTTTTTGCTCCTCATTTTTATATTCCATATAGATATGTACAATTGTTAACGGCTATATCAAAACATAACAACTCCACATGTCCTGTTTCTCATTAGTGACTTCATGTGCTCCTGGGAAATTCGTGTTTTTACGAGATGGGGAGTTGTAATTAGGAAGTCAGGTGCAATCGAGTCACTACAAAAAAAAAAAAAAAAATCCAGCAAGGTTTTTAAACTCTGCTTGTTGAAAATGAAGGACCAATAATGTGCAGCAATTATTCATTCATTCATTGTCTACCACTTATCTGAACTATACTCGGGTCACGGGGAGCCTGTGCCTATCTCAGGCGTCATTGGGCATCAAGGCAGGGTACACCCTGGATGGAGTGCCAACCCATCACAGGACACACACACACTCTCATTCACACACTACGTACAATTTAGAGATGCCAATCAACCTACAATGCATGTCTTTGGACTGGGGGGAGGAAACCCCCAAGGCATGGGGAGAACATGCAAACTCCACACACAGGGTGGAGGCGGGACTTGAACCCCAAACTCTGGAGGTGTGAAGCAAACATGCTAACCACTAAGCCATCGTGCCCTGCAACAATTATGTTTAGCTTTTTTTAATATTTTGAATTCATTCATTAATCTGCTGTAAATGTTTTCGTTACATATAATATCGTAATCAAACCAGTTCTCTCCTAAATGTTAACCAGTTTGCTTGTATTTCACTAACTTGCTTCATAAAGCAAGCAGATAACTGAAAATAACCGAAATCAGCTTTTCAGACGAGTAAACATTCAATTTTAACAAATTTACCATCAATTACACATCCACTGACTCCACCATGTTTTCTCTCTGACACGCCCCCCACTTGAAAACTCAGAGCTCAAAGAAAATCCCAGAGTTTCCTCACCTTGTGGTGGCCTTCATGTGCGTTCAACTCCAAAATACAAGCTTTCTCACGTGACTTGAACGCACCATTCCTTTGAACCCCAGATTTTCCAAGCTTTCCGAGGCTTCTTTATAGAAATTATGATTTAGATCTGAATACTTCACCTAAGTAAATATGCTTAGAGATAGATCTTAATATTCTTTATATTTGGTTTATCGTAATCTTAAAATTATATATATATATATAAAAAAGAAAATAGATCATTTTGACTATATTCAAACTTGCTCTTGCACTTCACTGTCATTTTTTGACAGTGTCAGGAGGGGATTAAATATGCATGTAAATAGTGTGTGCGTGTGTGTGTGTGTGTGTGTGTTTGTGTGTGTGTGTGTGTGTGTGTGTGTGTGTGTGTGTGTGTGTGTGTGTGTGTAGTGTCCAGTGAATGAGTGAGTAGGCAGTCAAGATCCTCATGGCACTGTGGATAAAGCTGTCTGGGAGCCGTCTGGTCCTGGCCCTCAGGCTGCAGCACAGCTGGCCAGATACTGCCAGCACATTACATAATATAAACCTGTCATTTAAATGACTCTACTCTCAGAACTATGGAGAAGATTTCATGCCAGATATTGAAGCTGTTTCCTACAAGCTGCATGAGAGTGCTATTTTACTGAAAATTACCACGGCTTTGATTTGGCTGACTGAGTGCATGATATTGCTTCTGTACAGCTTTTCTATAAGGAAGAAATTAATAACTGACATTTCAAACTGAATATGGACAAATACACCGATCAGGCATAACATTGTGAGCAGTGAGAGGTGAAGTGAATAAGACTGATGATCTCCTCATCATGGCACCTGTTAGTGGGTGGGATATATTAGGCAGCAAGTGAACATTTTGTCCTCAAAGTTGATGTGTTAGAAGCAGGAAAAATAGACAAGCGTAAGGATTTGAGCGAGTTTGACGAAGGACAAATTGTGCTGGCTAGACCACTGGATCAGAGCATCTCCAAAACTGCAGCTCTTGTGGGGTGTTCCCGGTCTGCAGTGGTCAGTATCTATCAAAAGTGGCCCAAGGAAGGAACAGTGGTGAACCGGAGACAGGGTCATGGGCGGCCAAGGCTCATTGATGCACGTGGGGAGCGAAGGCTGGCCCGTGTGATCCGATTCAACAGACGAGCTATTGTTGCTGAAATTGCTGAAGAAGTTAATGCTGGTTCTGATAGAAAGGTGTCAGAATACACAGTGCATCGCAGTTTGTTGCATATGGAGCTGCATAGCCGCAGACCAGTCAGGGTGCCCATGCTGACCCCTATGCACCTCCAAATGCGCCAACAATGGGCACGTGAGCATTAGAACTGGACCACGGAGCAATGGAAGAAGGTGGCCTGGTCTGATGAATCACATTTTCTTTTACATCTCATGGATGGCTGGGTGTGTGTGCATCACTTACCTGTGGAACACATGGCACCAGGATGCACTATGGGAAGAAGGCAAGCCGGCAGAGGCAGTGTCATGCTTTGGGCATGTTCTGCAGGGAAACCTTGGGTCCTGCCGTCCATGTGGATGTTACTTTGACACGTACCACCTACCTAAGCACTGTTACAGTCTATGTACACCCTTTCATGGAAACGGTATTCCCTGATGGCTGTGGCCTCTTTCAGCAGGACAATGCACCGTGCCACAAAGCAAAAATGGTTCAGGAATGGTTTGATGAGCACAAAAACAAGTCTGAGATGTTGACTTGGCCTCCAAATTCCTCAGATCTCAATCCAATCAAGCATCTGTGGGATGTGCTGGACAAACAAGTCCGATCCATGGAGGCCCCACCTTGCAATTTAGAGGACATAAAAGATCTGCTGCTAACATCTTGGTGCCAGATACCACAGCACACCTTCAGGGATCTAGTGGAGTCCATGCCATGGGTCAGGGCTGTGTTGGCAGCAAAAGGTGGACCAACACAATATTAGGTCATAATGTTATGCTGGTCAGTGTATTTTGTTTATTTCTGTTTCATCAAAAATAAAAGCAAAAAGTGGATAGAACGGTGCATGTCGCCATGACGACGCATAGACTGACAACAGGTAGTTTAAGTGTAGTTTCGGTTTAACGAATTATTTCTAGAGAATTATTTCTAGAAACTAACTATTTCTGAGCTTCACACTAAAATGTTTGAAACTCAAAAGCAACACCTTCTTTACTCTTCAGCGTAAAATAGTCAGCGAGTTTGATCAGCGAGGAAAGATTTACCTTGTGATATATTATGTTTTCATCACTTTGTTGGAGTTGTGTCCTACTGAAACGCAACCACCATCCAATCGCAAGCCCTAAGCCGCACATGGGAGTGTGTTCTCTGTTATCAGAGAAGCGCTCATTTCCAGGCTCAGTCTTAATCCATGGAAATAAACACCATTTAAACGATAATGTTGTTTTTTTCTACTCCTGCTGCACCAAACTCCTAAACATCAAAGTGTTACTATAACTGAAATAATTACACTTCACAGCAGGAACCAGCATTTATTTTAACACATTGAAGGATCTAAATATCTCTTTTGCATTGACACCAAAGACTGCATATTTAGTATTCAACTCAGTGAGTAACCTATAAAACACATAAAAACAAGTAAATCTCTAAAGCTGATGTCTTTTTTTGGTTTTGATGTATATGTATTTATAGAAAATCAGGGCCTCAGTCTCTTTGGTTTTACAAAACTCCTAATAATAAAATGGTCAAACAGTGTATGCTAAAAATCCGAATTTATCTGACTATGTTAGGTCACTCACTGTCCAGGACCGCGAATGTTATTTGAAAAAATAAACTTTAACGGACGGAACCAGATTGGCCGACCCGTACACGCTCACTGAATGGATGGACGATGTGACAGGATGACCTCCGGTTGAGTGACCTGACATCTACACCTATCTGATAGAAAAACCAAGCGCTTCTGGCAACTACAGAAAGGGAGATGATACAAACAGTTTCCTTTCTTTAGTCTCGTTAGCTACCAGTTAGCTAACTTACATACTGAAAAGTTAGAAGAGAAATCATTTAACTTGTTCCCCAATTTCTGATGAGGTGGGCATGCATAAGAAATATTTAGACACGTAACCAAACCATAAACCTTACCAATTAAAAACAATGGTTTTTATGTCTGGCAGTATAAGCAGGTAGGCGATAAAACGTGAAATCGGAGCCTGTACTCCGTCGATTCTGTCACACAACCACACAACAAGATTTCATTTGCGTTCTTTGTGTAGCCGACTCCGTACTGGTTTGTATTGGCCGCCTCCAATTTTGCCTCTAGCTAGCACTGTGTCGTAATCGTGACGTCGGCACAAAAAGGGTCTATACAAATATTAACTTACTAATAACTCCATGGGGGCACAGTGGCTTAGTGGTTAGCATGTTTGCCTCACACCTCCAGAGTTGGGGGTTCGATTCCCGCCTCTGCTGTGTGTGTGGAGTTTGCATGTTCTCCCCGTGCCTCAGGAGTTTCCTCCGGGTACTCCGGTTTCCTCCCCCAATCCAAAGACATGTGTGGTAGGTTGATTGGCATCTCTAAATTGTCTGTAGTATGAGAGTGTGTGTGCCCTGCGATGGGTTGGCACTCCGTCCAGGGTGTATCCTTCCTTGATGCCCAATGACGCCTGAGATCCGTGACCCGAGAATAGTTCGGATAAGCGGTAGACAATGAATAATAACTCCATGCTCTGCTGTTATGAATGCCTCCTATAGCTTTCAAGACACATTTCCATCATCCCCAGGAATACTAGCATTTCTGTTTATGGAGTTAGATTATGAAATACACCTTACATTTGTTTTCATTCAAGCACATTTGGGAATACAAACTATTTGCACAGGATTGCTAGAGTCCTGCATCACAGGTTTCTAATTAACAGAAATATTATTGAATAAAGCTGTGTTACCTTGCCATGAGGAAGATCAAATCAAAATAATATAGAACTCAAGCAAAGGATAATAATAATAATAATAATAATAATAATAATAATAATAATAATAATAATAATAATAATAATAATAATCATCATCATCATCATCATCATCATCATAATCATAATATTTGATATACTTCTGATTGTAAGCAAACTATTTGTGTTGGAAGTCCTCCGTCTGCTCGTCTCCGCAATCAAAGGCATTAACAGTCCAATCCGAGATGGGCTTAGATGCATAATTTACATGAAGCTAATTGGGGTTGATGTGGGAGACGGAATGCAATCAAATTTTTCCTCAAGACAAAGAAAAGAAATGCCAAAGAACAAAGAAAACAAAGCTAATGAAAGCAAATAAAACTGGTGGTTATTAGTTAATTAGCTGTTCAAAAGACATTTTCTGTGCTTCATCCCTGCTGATAGGATACAGGGTTTTTTCATTGTTAGCCATAAGGGGGGTAGTGTGAGTGAGGGAGAGAGAAACTGAAACAGAGAGAGAAGGGGAAAGAAGTGTGTGTGTGTTTGAGAGAGAGAGAGAGAGAGAGAGAGAGAGAGAGAGAGAGAGAGAGAGAGAGAGAGAGAGAGAGAGATTGACATAGGGAAAGATGTGTGAGTGAGAGAGCGAGAAAGTCATCACAGATGAAGCAAACATTGACTTAATCTATCGGATAAAGTAGTTAGCAAGAAGAGAAGTGCTGAGGGAATTGGACAGGTAATCATCTCCGAGATGAAAGGATTATCAGATTTTATACCACGGCACAATTGAACTCTACATTCTGATTAGTCTGAAGGCGTTGATTCATTTTCTCTAACAGCAGCTCTGACAATAAAGCTGCACACAATTACAGCATAGTGGTGTTTAATGAATAAAAATTCCAATCGTTTTGGTGTAACAAGAAAAAAACTCATTCACTCAGGATGTGCTGGTACAGGAAATGAATCAACTCTACATTAAGAGAAGCTCTGCTTGGCCTCTACAGCACTTCACAGCAGCCTGTCCTTATTTATTGTCCTATAACAGCACTTTCTCTTGGTTTAATTTCATAAAACTGAAAAGCTAAGTCTAATAAAAATAAATAAAGTAAATCATGTACCTGACACACACCAGTCACGCATAACATTATGACCACCTGCCTAATATTGTGTTGGTCTCTCTTTTGCTGCTAAAACAGCCCTGACCCGTCATGCACTGTGTATTCTGATACCTTTCTATCAGAACCAGCATTAACTTCTTCAGCAATTTGAGCAACAGTAGCTCGTCTGTTGGATCGGACCACACGGGACAGCCTTCGCTCCCCACGTGCATCAATGAGCCTTGGCCGCCCATGACCCTGTCTCCGGTTCACCACTGTTCCTTCCTTAGACCACTTTTGATAGATACTGACCACTGCAGACTGGGAACACCCCACAAGAGCTGCAGTTTTGGAGATGCTCTGATCCAGTGGTCTAGCCATCACAATTTGCCCTTCATCAAACCCTCGCTCAAATCCTTACGCTTGCCCATTTTTCCTGCTTCTAACACATCAACTTTGAGGACAAAATGTTCACTTGCTGCCTAATATATCCCGCCCACTAACAGGTGCCATGATGAGGAGATCATCAGTCTTATTCACTTCACCTCTCACTGCTCACAATGTTATGGCTGATCTGTGTACATGCATACTACATCATGAGTTTAAGTAACCATGATACATTGTGTAATCATTTGATCATTTATAATAACAGAATGTAACCTATACTTTATTGCACTAGGCAGCATTATAACAAAAAAGAAAGAAAAAGATGTTTCCTCCTGGCACTTTTAACACTGTGCACTTTTATTTCAGTGTATTTCTTCTCCACACGAAAGCCGCAGCCTGGCCTCAGTGCACAGTCACCCTGCAGGCCGAAACGCATCACACACATCACTCAAATCAATTTAAACACACGAGGGGATCCCCAGCAGGAACATCTCCCCGTTTCTGTGTTTTTCTCTCCGTCTCTGTTCGGTTCTTGTCTACTGGACAAGTCAACGTGATAGGAATAATGACAAAGCGCAGTATCAGTCTTTCGACTTGCTGTTCAGTCTTCTGTAGTGCTTCTCACTGTGCTTTATAATACGATCCTGTCTTCTTCTTTTTTGCTGTAACCTTCCCTATTTTTTCTTTTCGTTCATTGCACTGTGTATAGAAATACATTAAAGCAAAAATCCCCCTGAACCACTTTAATCTTTAGAACTGACTTGATATGTTTAATGGAATTTATTTCAACTTTTTGCCTGACACAGTGGCCCATGATGTTGGACCGTTTCCTACATTACCCACAGTGCTGTTTGACATTTCGTAATGCAGTGGCACTTTAATGCTTTTCTGTCCAGCTGTTTCACCTCCTCACCTGTGCTCTCTGCTCAAACTTTCCCAAGCTTCAACATTCAGCACTGCATTCAAGAAATCGTGCTAAGTTATGAATAGGAGTGCTTGTGTCACTTGACAGCATTTAGACCGCTTTAGGCTTGTTAATGCTAAACATTGTATGTACATTTTTTCTGAACATGTACCTAAGCCATTAGTCTGCAAAAGATGGTTTTGTATATTATGCAAATTAAATAGGATGGTGCTAAAGTTTCCATGGCGGTCCAGCGGCAGGATCCTGTGCTCTCATCACAGTGGTCCAGGTTCGATTCCTGGACAGGGAACTGACCCAGCCACTGGGGGGTTACTCTCCGTGCTGGTCCTAAGCCTGGATAAAATGGGATGGTTGCATCAGGAAGGGCATCTGGTGTAAAATCTGTGACAAATCAAATATGTGGGCAGGATAATCTGCAGGGAGCAGCCGAAAGAACAATAAAAACAAAAGAGGGTGAAGCTAAAGCATCCAAATGTGTTTGTGTTTACCCATTAAACAGAGAAAAAAACAGTCTAAAGGATTCATGGCTCCAGCACATCTGGTTAATACTGTATGTTCTGGGCCTGACAGATTAAACTGAATGATATTTATACATTTACCGAGCAAGCAGAAAAAGCTCCTGGCTAATCTGGCTAATTTTTACATTTTTAAAATTTAATTTATTTCATGATTTTGTTTCTGGAAAGAGTTTCAGCGAAGCAAGGAAAGTTCACCAAGATTACATTGGACATAAATCTACATAATTATAGTCGTATTAAATCAGTGATCATGGTCTTGACATAAACTCAGCTGAAACTTTACTCTTATTCGTCTTAATTTCAGCTTAAAAAAGCTCAAATATTTTTCAGACACTACCCAAAACATGTCCAAAATGTAAAGTGATCAGCCATAACATTAAACCCCTCTGTTTAATATTAAGTAGGTCTCCCTTGCGCTGCGAGAACAGCTCTGAGCTGTCAGGCATGGACTTCATGAGACCTGTGAATGTGTCCTTTGGTATCTGGCATCAAGACAATCGCAGCAGATCATTTAAGTCCTGTAAGTAGTGAGATGATGCCTCCATGGATCAGACTTGTTTACCCAGTACATCCCACAGATCCTTGATCAGATTAAGATCTGAGGAATTTGTAGGCCAAGTCAACACCGTGAACTCAAACCCTTGTCATGCTGATCTTGCCTCCCATCATACTCGGTCTTGGCATGTTCACCATTGGCTCTGGTCTTGATCTTGACTTGGTTCTCGGCTAAGATGATCTTAAAGTCAACACTAGTGGAGTGTGATCAGTGTGATAATTATTAAGGCATGGGTTTTAAACTTTGGGGTTGTGATGCTGTGTGGTTTCTCTGGAGATATGATTTTTAACCAATAACATGATACTTAAAATTAAACTGTCATTATCTTTCAGTATCTTTCAGTTGCCAGATGAGTTTTAAGGACAGTTTCCTTATAGTATAGCCATAGTAGAAATGTAATCAGGCGTCCAAGCACTAACATGCAATCTTATCCGCAAAGGGCTGGTGTGGCTGCAGGTTTTCATTCCAACCAAACAGAAGCCACACCTGAGTCTATACAACTGGGGAAGTCAAGATCAACTGATTAAACAGGTGGAATCAGGTGTGGCTCCTGCTTGATTGGAACGAAAACCTGCACCCACTCCAGCCCTTTGCGGATAAGATTGGACTTCCCAGTCGTAGATAATCCATAAGGTGAGGAATTAGAAACTAGAAACCACGCGGCTCAGAAACGCTACTGACAAAACACAAAGGACATTAAAAGGCAAATAAATCATGAAGTTGCCATACAACAGGTGAGTACAATTAGTAACAGACCAGTGAATGGACAGCAGTGGAAACAGAAACAAAGGCAAAATGCTAATGGCAAAAAAGCTGGGATCAAGACTATAATGTAGGAATTGTGTATTATATTGCACTTTGTTTAAAAATACAGTACAATGTGCCATTACTCTGAACAAACTACAGTAAAAAAATGTGTGAGGCAACTTGTTTACAGTGTATGTAATTTCAACCCAACAGCAAAGTGGAAAAAAAACACCCACTGCTATCTGAAGTAATGAGAAAAGTATTCCATTGATCCCAGCTAGTTCTTGATGTGTCCACATTTATCATGCACACATATTCTTCTATCTCACATTTACTATCGGCTAATCAATAGCTTGTAAAGTGTCTACAACACTCTACACATGCTTTCAAACTGGATGCAATTTAACACGACAGCTTTTTTCACGAGAGACCAAAAGCACTTTTTAACTGCATGGTCGCATGAGACAGGATGGAGGTGGAGCCGCAGAGAGAGAAGAGAAGAAAAAACAACAACACTTCTGCTCTAACTTCCACTGGGAGGCTTTGAAATACACACACTTTCCTTCGATTTACATGATTCAAACAAAGCCCTATAAGCAGAGGGATTTGCATTGAACGACTACAGAGCTGGATGATGGAGTGTATTGACGTCTAACGGCAAGATCTCTTCAATCTTTACTCTGTTTAAGACTCGTCTGTCTGTTAATCTTGCTGTACTCTTTGAGTCTATACGTAGGGATGAGTGGTCAAAATATTGAATGGGAGTGCTAAAAAAACCCTCCAAGACCCTAATCAATGGAATTCACCTACTGAATTTGTGTTATATAGCACTGTATTTTTTAAAAAGGTACCGTTCAACAATTTCCCTTCCTCTTTCCCTTCATTATGTGTTTGGAGCAAACTCCAATCCAAGAAGTGTTCTGAAATTTTTCTCCAAGTTACTACTCGACAGATGGTGAGTAGAAACTAGGCTGAAAAACGCTATTGCTTTTGCCATGCTAACCCAAATGACTCACACCTTTAATTTTCTATGTGTAGCTTAGAATCGGTGCTACAACAAAACCCTGGACAGCCTTAAAGCCAAGCTTTTCCCCGTAGTGCCATCTTGACTTTTGTAAGTCAGTGTTATGACACCACTACATTTCGGCTGCATTCATTTATATTCACACTCCATTCTACAGAGTTGCTGAGATTCCTCATTTATAATTCGCCATCATTTGTATTTCTGATTATGTTAAATTTACCAGGGTGTGTAGAAAACAAGTTTTTAAAAATGTATGCACTGGGAGCGGAGCGAGGATGAAGGATTGCGAGTGGAACAGCAAGGTTGTGAGAGTTTTACTGAGTTGTTTAGCTCCTTGACTGGATGATGAACCTGGAGATGGTGGAGAACTTGGAGTTGTGATGCTCAGGATTCACATATAGGTCTATGCATTATCATGAATTATCATCCAACTTCTGTTTTTTTCTTTCCTCTCCCTCTCTCTCTCTCTCTCTCTCTCTCTCTCTCTCTCTCTCTATATATATATATATATATATATATATATATATATAGAGAGAGAGAGAGAGAGAGAGAGAGAGAGAGAGAGAGAGGAAAGAAAAAAACAGAAGTTATATATATATATATATTATATATATATATTATTAGAAGTTATATATATATATCCTGATTTCTTATTTTTTTGCATGTTTGTCACACTTTAATGTTTCAGATAATCAAACACATTTAAATATTAGTCAAAGATAACACAAGTAAACACATCATGCAGTTTTTAAATGAAGGTTTTTATTATTAAGGGAAAACAAAATCCAAAACTACATGGCCCTGTGTGAAAAAGTGTTTGCCCCCTAAGCCTAATAACTGGTTGGTCCACCCTTAGCAGCAACAACTGCAATCAAGCGTTTTCCATAACTTGCAATGAGTCTGTTACAGCGCTGTGGAGGAATTTTGGCCCACTCATCTTTGCAGAATTGTTGTAATTCAGCCACATTGGAGGGTTTTCGAGCATGAACCACCTTTTTAAGGTCATGCCACAGCATCTCAATCGGATTGAGGTCAGGACTTTGACTAGGCCACTCCAAAGTCTTCATTTTGTTTTTCTTCAGACATTCAGAGGTGGACTTGCTGGTGTGTATTGGATCATTGTCCTGCTGCAGAACCCAAGTTTGCTTCAGCTTTTTGGATTTTGTTTTCCCTTAATAATAAAAACCTTCATTTAAAAACTGCATGATGTGTTTACTTGTGTTATCTTTGACTAATATTTAAATGTGTTTGATTATCTGAAACATTAAAGTGTGACAAACATGCAAAAACTATATATACACACCACTATATATATATATATATATATATATATATATATATATATATATATATATATATATATATATATATATATATATACACTGATCATGCAAACATTATAACCACCTGCCTAATATTGTGTCGGTCCCCCGAGGCATGGACTGCACTAGATCCCTGAAGGTGTGCTGTGGTATCTGGCACCAAGATGTTAGCAGCAGATCGGACTTGTTTGTCCAGCACATCCCACAGATGCTTGATTGGATTGAGATCTGAGGAATTTGGAGGCCAGATCAACATCTCAAACTCGTTGTTGTGCTCATCAAACCATTCCTGAACCATTTTTGCTTTGTGGCACGGTGCATTATCCTGCTGAAAGATGCCACAGCCATCAGGGAATACCGTTTCCATGAAAGGGTGTACATAGACTGTAACAGTGCTTAGGTAGGTGGTACGTGTAAAAGTAACATCCACATGGACGGCAGGACCCAAGGTTTCCCTGCAGAACATGCCCAAAGCATGACACTGCCTCTGCCGGCTTGCCTTCTTCCCATAGTGCATCCTGGTGCCATGTGTTCCACAGGTAAGTGACGCACACACACCCAGCCATCCACGTGATGTAAAAGAAAACATGATTCCTCAGACCAGGCCACCTTCTTCCATTGCTCTGTCCCATGCTTCCACAATTTACCAATCCCATGCTTCCACAAGTTACTCTTATATTTCTCCAATGAAATTGACCAGCACCTTCCAGTGACCACAACCTCTTCTCCACTATGCTATTCATACATTAGAGCATTCAATTGAAAGTCTGTGTTGATACATGTTGTATAATGCATGATGTCTGAATGTAAGAGACTGGGCAGAACTTTCTTTAAGACTGGATTGTACCTGGTAGTTAGCATGATTGCCTCACACCTCCAGTTTGCCTCACACCACATCCGGGGTGTCCCCTGCCTTGTGTACCGAGTCCCCAGGATAGACTCCAGTCTCCCTGTGACCCTGCGTAGGATGTCTCAGTGGTACAAGAAATGGTTGGATGGGATGTCCTAGACCTGCTCTTGGAATTAATGTTTCATTAGTGTGGGGCTGTAAAATGTAAGTTTCTTCTCAAGAGACTCTCGAGCTCCTTTATCACTCTCCTAACAACCTCTTCTTTACTTATCAACGCCTATGCCTCGGCGAACATTCTGCGGGATCACATGCTCCAATCGATGGAGAAGGGAAGGTATCCGATGCGTAATTACTCCCGAGTCTGAATTCTGAATGAAGTGTTCAGCAGGCCTTGTAGACTCACAGCACATGTTCGACTGCCAATATCCATCCTGCTGATCAAATGCTGAGCTATTTAAAGACAAAGTCTGATAGCGGACTAGTCTGGGGCTCCTCAGACCTTTTCTCACCTCTCGCATTTTTGTGTTCCTGTTCCTTAGAGGATGAGTTTCTTTCAGATGGATTCTAGTCACAGAGAGAAGCAGGAGATGAATAGAGCGAGGCCATCAAATAATTCACACATGAACATCGAGAGGAATAATTGGAGAAGGTGTTTTATATGTAAAAGACAGAGGGACGAGATTCAGTGGAATTGAATTTCAGAGAAAATGAGGCGCGAGGTGCCTCTCGAGAGACCGACTCAGAAAAGGCTTAGCTATGTTTGAGGAAAATAGAAGATAATTACAGTGGTCAGTGCTTTCACCAGTGTCTTTACGTACAGATTATATTCTAGGCACACACACACGATACAAAACTAAATCACTTGGCTTTTGAACAACTCATAAGCTGTTGTTTCGAGCCTGTGTGTGGTGAATATGCATCACTCAGCACAACACAAACGACCAACAAGAATCTCTTTCTAGTCTCTTTATCATGCATAAGCAGAACGTAGACAATTTGACCAGAGAACAATTTCTCTCGTTGTCGTCTTTGTTACGCTGCAGAGAAACTTGAAATGGGTTCGTGGAGGCTGATCGTGAAAAACGTCAGACTAGAAATGTGCAGTTTATATCGTGCTTTCATCACGGTGTGTAACTAAGGTGGGTCTGCAAGATTGTTCTCTATTTTGGTGCATTTCTGTTGAGACTTGAGAAATTCAGACAAGAGTAATTCAATTCGACTCACTTTTATTTGTATAGCTCTTTTAACAATAGACATTATCACAAACATTTCCCCGTGAACTTGCCAGAGGCAACAGTATCGAGGGAAAACGCACTGAGACGACGTGAGAAAGAAACTCTAAGAAGAACCAGACTCAAAATGGAGCCCATGGGATCAGTGCGATCCTGCAGGAAGCAACAAAAAAGTCATGCGGGCTGGATGTCTCTCCTTTCATTTAGCTGAATATGAAGCTTACTTACACTCGCCTACTTATATTAACCTGAACACGCGGCCATGCTTTTACAGCATCCTCGGTGGGAACTAAAACCAACTAAAATTGTTGGAGAATATTACAGACAGATACAAACCAAAATAACTACATGAGCGGGATAAAAAAGAAACAGTCCCATGCACCATATTAAGACCAGTTATGAACTGGAGTAATGAGTCACACCAGTGCTATTAATTTCTCTGTTAGTCCCCAAAACACCATGTGGCCTATAAATATGGCCAAAACTTAAACCCCACAGAGACTGACATGTTCATGTTCACCTTTACTCTTTTACCCATCACACACACCTGTGCACAATTACTGCCAAACTATTTAAAGAATACTCAATGTGAAGTCTGTGTCCTTGTTCTCAATCTATTCCAAGCCTTGCATTGTACTTTATTGATTCTGGGTTTTGTTTGTTGATCTCTTGACCATTGCCCGTTTTCTATTTCCAATTCTGCCTGTTGATTTGGATCTGAGCTTTAACAATAAGCCTTCCTTACCCTACATGTGCATTCATGATGGTTGAAGAACTGTCAGAATACACACACAACATACTTACTATGCTAACATCTTTGAATAAATAGGGATGGTGTTTACTTAAAGGAGAAGTTCACTTCCAGAACAAAAATCTACAAATAATTGACTCACCCCCTCGTCATCCAAGATGCTCATGTCTTTCTTTCTTCAGTCCTAAAGAAATCATGTTTTTTGAAGAAAACGTTTCAGGATTTTTCTCCGTATAGTGGACTTCAATGTTGAGCTGTAAACGATCCCAGCCGAGGAAGAAGGCTCGTATCTAGTGAAACGATCGGTCATTTTCTTAGAAAAATTAAAAATTGTATACTTTTTAACCACAAAAGCTCGTCTAGCGCTAGCTCTGGGATGCTATGTTCTATGTCTTTGTGTCAGTTTTTTGTTTAAAATGGTCCGTTCGTGTAAGTGAACCCTGGATGTGGAAATTGTTTTAAACCTAAAAGATTACGTCCGCTTGGAAATAACGTGACTGCTCACAAATTTCCTTTAAAAAATCCTGAGGTTGAAGCGGTGGTTGCTCACTCTGCACCTGGATATCAACACACCTATACATTCTCGCTGTACCTTTTTGTTAGTAAAGAGCTTTTGACTTATTTGCACTTCCTTGGTCTTTGCACGATCGCTTTGTAAACACTGGGTCTGTAGTTCTGCCTATGTCAGGTGTGAGCCTTTAGATGTGATTACGTAGTGTAGAGGATGCGCATCCCAGAGCTAGCACTAGACGAGCTTTTGTGATTAAAAAGTATACAATTTCTTTTTTTTTTTTTTTTTCTACGAAAATGAGCGATGGTTTGGCTAGATAAGAGCCTTCTTCCTGGGCTGGGATCGTTTAGCGCTCTTTGAAGCTGCACTTAAACCGCATTTTGGAAGTTCAAACTCGCGGGCTCCATTGAAGTCCACTATATGGAGAAAAATCCTGAAATGTTTTCCTCAAAAAACATGATGTCTATATAACTGAAGAAAGAAAGACGTGAACATCTTGGTTGACGAGGGGGTGAGTCCATTATTTGTGGATTTTTGTTCTGGAAGTGAGCTTCTCTTTTGAAGAATAACAACGATCCGTTTAGACCGTGCCCAGTTTGAGTTAAATCTGAATATAGATACAGATATTTCAAGCAGTGAACTGGAACACATACACTTGCCAAGTATAACATTATGACCACCTGCCTAATATTGTGTTGGTCCTCCTTATGCTGCTAAAACAGCCCTGACCCATCATGCACTGTATATTCTGACCCCTTTCTATCATAACCAGCATTAACTTCTTCAGCAATTTGAGCCTGTCACCGGTTCACCACTGTTCCTTCCTTGGACTACTTTTGATAGATACTGACCACTGCAGACCGGGAACACCCCACAAGAGCTGCAGTTTTGGAGATGCTCTGATCCAGTGGTCTAGCCATCACAATTTGGCCCGTGTCAAACTCGCTCAAATCCTTACGCTTGCCCATTTTTCCTGCTTCTAACACATCAACTTTGAGGACAAAATGTTCACTTGCTGCCTAATATATCCCACCCACTAACAGGTGCCATGATGAGGAGATCATCAGTCTTATTCACTTCACCTCTCACTGCTCACAATGTTATGGCTGATCGCTGTAGTGACTATCAGGACTGACTCACAGAGGCAGGTGAATCAAGTGCAGGCGAATTGTTATTCATTAGTAATAATAACAATTCAAAAATGTAAGGCAAATACATAACCTGAAAACAGGCAGTAGGTCAGGTGACCAACACACAGGCAACGGCAAAAACACAGGAAAATGAGAAAACAGGAACTATGGTCAAGACCAGGAATTTAACACAATAAACAAAGGCTTGGTATTATCAGATGGAATACTCTGCATTGTACACACGAGGGTCTACAAACCACCACAGATCATCACAGAATGTGAGCTGAAAACAGGTGAGACTAATCATTTCACATTAGGACAACAAACAGTGGCAATACAGGAGCGGAGACCTGAATCAAAACAAAACACACATGAAATCATGAGACTAAGCAGGCTGTAGGAGAGATTCGTCACACTGATTATTTTACAGCTCTACTAATCTACAGTACAGACATGAGATTATCTCCTGAATCACGAGTGTGTGTAGATCTCTCCTGCTTTCTCTGCTTGAGAAAGAAGTTTGTTCTCAGAAGATTGTTTTAGAAGCCAGACCCGATATTGCTGGAGGGTCTGGTACGATCCGTCCTCCTTCGACATTTACAGGAAGAAGCGACTAGACCGACATGCAAACGAACAACTTCCAGACCTTCATCGTAATCCATCTGCAAACAAAAGATACCTTAAACAAAAGATACCTTGAATATATCTTGCCACGAATATATGTATCTTGCTCTGAAAAACTCACCGTGTCACATTTGTTTTCCTGTCAGAAGTCTTGCAAACGTACATTGACATGGCTGTATTGTGGATATTGGATTTCATGAATGTCGTAAACGCCATGAGAAACAAAAGACTAACCTTACCCTGAATTCATGCTGCTGTAAAGTCTGTGTGTATCAGACTGGAGGTTGTGCTCATGCTGTAGTACATGCTGAAGTGGATTTGATTAGAAATTTAAGACTGAGTTAAACTGTTAACGTGCAGTCTTTTATTTTTCATTATTGACACACCTTTAATTTGGGACGTCAGGGCTCATAGCAAAATACCCGAGTATTTTCCCAAGTTGTAATTACGACATTGTGACGCTCACCTTATAATTACGGTATTTCTAACAGGATTAAAGCCAGAATTAACCTTTGTAGCTTTACATATGGCGCCTAGACTGTAAAATTGTTAGACATTTGCATGTGTGAAGAGGAACTAGCTGTCTATTTTGGAAAAATCTCAGGTCTGTGTGATGCTTTTGGGAAAAAATGGTGCTTCTGTATAATTGTGTTATTGGTCAATACTGTAAATGTGTGTCAAAGTTCATCATCCATCCATCCATCCATGTATCCATCCATCCATCCGTGTATCCATCCGTGTATCCATCCATGTATCCATCCATGTATCTATCCATCCATACATCCATGTATCCATCCATCCATCCATCCATCCATGCATCCATGTATCCATCCATCCATGTATCCATCCATCCATACATCCATCCATGCATCCATGTATCCATCCATCCATACATCCATCCATGTATCCATCCATGTATCCATCCATGTATGTATCCATCCATCCATCCATCCATCCATCCATGTATCCATCCATCCATCCATCCATCCATTCATTTTTTGAAGCGTTTATCCTACACAAGGCTGTGAGGAGCCTGAAGTTTATACCAGTGGACTTCTGGGCACAAGGTGGGGGACGGATGGAGTGCCGACTTACCACAGGGTACAATCACACACGCACACACACACACACACACACACACACACATTACAGACAGTTTAGAGACGCCAATCCGCCTACAATGCATGTCCTTAGACTGAAGAGGAAACGGAAGGAACCTGGAAGAAACCCGTAAATCACAGAGAGAACAAGCAACCTCCACACACACTCACACAGACATGACTGAGGCAGGAGTTGAACCTCTAACCCTGGAGGTATGAGATAAACATACTAACTACTAAGTCCCTTGTTGATCAAGGTGAAATGTATTATTTGATAGTTCACTTGGTCTTAGATAGTTTTTACATTTCAGATGAAGGACGTCGACGTCACCCTACCTGATATCAGGAAGCTGAGAACGAAAGGGAGTGAGAAAATTCAGAAAATTTTGAAAAATTAGTCTGATTGTATATTGATCCCTCCATCAGTCCCCACTAACCTCGGTGACAGCAGCCGGTATCCATGACAACAGCCTTCCAGGCATAGTTCTGGTTCTTTTTGTTCTTATGTTTATGCTAACCTTTATTTTAGCACTTCCTTTTCTCTCTAAAGACAGGGCTAGCATTTATTCAGCAAGCAACCATACGACGTCTGGGGTCTGCCTCGTCCCAGAAGGGGATTTTTTTTTTTTTTTAAAGATATTCTGCAGTTTGGTTTTTGTGTGGACTTGAAAGAAAACAAAACTAGACAGCAGGTCGTGCAAGCAAGTTCCAGACTGCAGTGCACAGTCACAGCATCCATCTTTCCCTGACTCCTCCCTTTCTGCTGTAACTCTCTCAACTGTCCAGTAATCCTCGTCCAATAAAACACACACACACACATACACACACACACACACACACACACACACACACACACACACACACACACACACACAGAGTAATCAGCAGCGTGACAGCGGGTAGCTGCAGATATCACTCCTGCTTTGTTTGCCAATAGAGACATTGAGTGTAAATAAAACCCATGCCTCCCTTCATCCCCTCACACCCAATTTTTTATCTCCTCATCTTTCCTCCTTCTCCCTCTCTCTCTTTCTCTTCATCCTTCTTGTTATCTCTCCTTTTCCTCCTTGATGATTTCTACTCCATCGGACTCTAAAACCTGCCATATTGATCGACCTGGGAAGCACAGCCAGGAGATAAATAGAACCCGCTGACCATGAAGAGTTTTTTTTTTTTTTTTTACTCATGGATAGATAGAGGGATGGAGAGTCATTTTCTCTCTCTGACAGCCTTTCTGAAGTTTTATTCCCTCCAGACTGATATGCTCAAGTCTGATCAGTGTAGCTACACCTGGTTATTAACCGGAATGGAGAGTCAACACCGAGGAAGTGTTAGAGCACACTCTACTGTTTAATCAAGTAGTGAGTAGTTTATTAGACATTATTAAACATTATTTTATGGGAACCCAAAGGTTCATTACAAAAAACAGAAGAAAAACAGAGATTAGCAACTACCAGCTTTATTCTTCAGCCGAGATATCAGCCAAGTGGGCAGTAGGAGAAGTTGGGGAGTAGTATGGAGAAAAGGGGGGAATGAAGACGCAGAAGAGGATGAAGAAGGAGGAAGGACCCAGCAAGATTAAGGGCAATAGGAAGCGGCTGAGTTCAGTTGCCACAAATCTTAAGAGGCGAGCACTCTCAAGGCAGCATCTCAGGCTTCGGCGGAGAGGCCTTTGTCTTGCAAAGCCAAAGCCATGTGCTCGTCTGTGCCTACGCACCATGGTATAGTGAGAATCAGCAAGGCCGACGTGCATGTTCTTATAAACAAAATGTACGGCAACCCTGGAAACAGGAGAGGGGAACGTCATAGCAACTCTCAGATAGGACAATAACAAGATATGAAAATGTCTGGTGAAGCAAAACAACCGAATGAGGAATTAATATAATATTAATAGAAGTACACATTGTACTAAAATCAAAGTATTCCACAGAAAGAGAGCATAAGAAATAGGTAAATAGGGAAAATGACTTACCTAGGTAAGGTGGAGGGGTGCTGTAAGGTTCCGTGGGGAAAATCAGAGATGTCAGAGATGGAAGTGGAGTGTGAGAGGCGAGATGATGCGGAGGCAGTTTATAGGTGAGGCGGGGCAGGGCCCAAGCCCAAGTTAAATCAAAACAGTGAATGAACCTTTTCTAGTGGCTGGCATTACCCAAAACATGGAACAACATAAAAAATCACCGAATGGCAGTCAAGCACAGAGGTGATGTACAGGGGAAATACAAAAAGGGGGGTTGTGATAGAAATATGGGAGGAAACTACACTAAACCTAACTGAACTAGCTGCAGAGCAAATAAGTTTAAGCCCTCAGATAATAAAACCAACAATGAACAAGGATAAATGAATAAAAGAATAATTAAATATTGGGAGGGGAAACATCTTAATACTCTAAATAAATGCCAGATAACCCCACAAAGCCAAGCCCTCAAGTACTCTGATATAGGGGATATAATAAATAGGTTCCTAAAGTATAAATTAGTAAATACCTAATTTCTGCAAATACTGTAACCTGTTAACTATGATAAACAGGCCTAGGCCTGACTTAAAGGCCCAGCAAGTGGTATCCTTGAGGCCAACAGGTGGTAATCTTAAGGCCACCAGTTATGGACAAACGAAGGAGGGGTTGATTTTACGGGGCATATTCAGCAGAATAATCATCTATCGTCAAAACAAGCGCTGACAAACAAGTGTAAGGAGGGGGAAAAAGGCCCGTATATATAGGGGAAATTTGTGGGGGGGGGCTTGCACTTGACCGCATCGGGCCTGAAGCTGTGTTTTTGAGTGCCAAAAAAGCTGGCTTGCTTCTTCTCATTCAAGCCTGAAGAAGTTTCATTATTTCCTTTCTTACAATTTAGCAAAGTATTTGGTAAATATAGGTAATTGAAGAAGACTTCAGAACCACCCAGGAGAGTGTCCACTCAGAGGGGACTCTGAGTTCCGACAAGGAACCTCAACAGGGTTGTATAATGTGTGTGAGATGTTGCTCACATGTCTTATCACTCTGCCTTAGCTCTGTCATTCTCTCCACAAAAGGTATTTACACTGAACGAGGTATGAGATGAAAATTATATTTACAAATAATAATTTGTAAATAATAATGACTTATTATTTACTGACTTAATAATAAGTCAGTGTCAGCCCTGCCGACCTTCATGCACTTTGCAAAGGAGATCCACATTTTAATTTTGGAGTGCTCGGAAACATATTCTAAATGATACCAAAAAAGCTCGCTCTCTCTCTTTTTATTTTTTACAAACGACAGATGAACAAATCTAATAAAAAAAATAATAAATGAGTCAATCAACATTTACGCAGGTTTTGGGAACTCTCTGATATTAACTGATGCTCCCTGCATGACTTCTGTATCAATCTACCCATCCATCTATTTATTAATTTGTCCATCTATCCATCCATCCATCCATCCATCCATCCATCCATCATCTCTCCACACATATATCTGTCCATCCATCCATCTCTCCACATATATATGTCCATCCATCTATTTATCTGTTCATCTGTCCATCCATCCATCTATCCACCCATGTCTCCATTTTTCCATCCATTAGCACATCCATCCATCTGACCGTCTATCTATCTGTAAGCCCATCCACCAGCCTGTACGTCTGTACGTCTGTCTGTCCGTCCATCCATCCATCCATCCATCCATCCACCCCACCCAATCCATCCATCCATCCATCCATCCATCCATCCATCCATCCCGTGATGTGGAGCCGAGGTGCTGAAGAATTTGCATCGCCCAAATTCTGGTCCCATATTTAAAAAAATAATTCAATGTTTTGTTTGTAGAACAATACAAGAAACCTGAACCTACATCTTCTAAGAGAAACTTTTGACTTCTAGCACTTTGAAGAGAACCAGAAGAATCTCCTGTTGAAGAAACAGCACAGACAATCTGTTACATGAATACATATACCTTATTTCAATTCAGTTAATATAGCACTATTAATATAACACAATATAGCACTTTTAACAGTATCACAAAGTATCTTTACAGAGATATATAATGTCACAATCTAAATGATCAGTTTCAAATTTTTCCCTAATGAGCAAGCCAGAAGCAATGGTGGTGAGGAAAAAACTCAATCATATGATATGAGGAAGAAACCTTGAGATACTCAAAAGGGGAACCTCGTCCTCATCTGGGTGACACCGGGTAGTGTGATGATAAATGATTTCTCTTCTATTACTGTGTAATACATGATCAGAAAGTGGGAAATTCAAGTGATGAGATTCCAAAAAGAAGTAGGTCTGGACATCAGAAGGGGTCAGGGTGACTGGTAATCCTTATGCTATTAATGTATAATACTTAAATATAATAGAAAGGAGTTCTCAAACTTTTGGCAGCACTTTCAGTACAAAACCCTTTTTCACAGATACGATTTCCATTTGGCTTTTTACTTTGCAGCAGTCATATCAGTTGCTCTCAAAATGGGGTTTGTGAAGCATAGCCAGGGTGTGAACTTATTACATTGTTCACAGTGGCAGAAATCACAATTAACCATTATCTAAATTTTGGAGTTCTTAGACGTTTTCTTCTGTTTGACTGGTTCCTTAAATAGAACCGCTTTAATCCAGACGTCCTGAACTACGGTTTTGTTTTCAGGACTCACTGCCTTGGAAAGTTTATAGTGTTGCCCACTGCTAACACACCTGATCCTAACCTGAGTTAATCCCAAACTCTTATACAAGCTGATCTAAACATGTAGAGGTTTCCGGAATAAAAATCTCTTTTAAACCAATAGAGGTTGCATTCAGCTGCTATCTGTTCGGCGTCGCCACAGCGGACCAACTGGTCTGCACAACAACTTGGCACAGGTTTTACGCCGGATGCCCTTCCTGACACAACCCTCCTATTTTTCCGGGCTTGGGACCAGCACTGCATCCAGCGGCTAGGGTTTGGGCATTGGCTGTGAATTGAACCTGGGCCTTCCGCATGGTAGGCGAGAAACCTACCACTGAGCCACCACTGCCCATCTCTTTTAAACCAATGAAGAGGGAAAATATTGTTGTATACGTTTAATGTAATGTGACAGATAGTTTGAATACCTGAGGGAGTCTGGGAAATAAATTTTACTGTAAAAGGCTCGATATCCCCTCCAGTATCTGGACAGAATGATGTTTAAGATAGTCAGCTGATGAGATGAACAACAACCTCAGTGTTTTAGTGCCTTGGGCAATTTTGAGAAGAAGTATCCTCAATGGTATTGGTGTACATCTTCTTCATCTTCTTGCTGTAGATTCTGTAATCTATACAGAATAATTCACCTGGAAACAGCAGTATTTTGCATCATTCTTTTATAAAAGCACTTACGTCCATCACAGCAGATCAAGATTACAGACGTTCCTCAACCAGGAAACCGATCAACAATCCTATTCCTTCTTTCAAAACGCTACAGATTTTAGAGCTCTGAGCATCAGACGATGTCTCCTCATGACATTTTTCACTTTAATAGATAGAAAGCTGTTTAAAAGGCATTGAGGCCTGGACCCCCCACCTGCCATTGTTTCTTTTCCGTTAATGATGGGCTTGAGATGGAGATAACGATCCTCACAGATCTACTTTGCATAAAAATAAAGCAATAGATACTGCACAGGATCTTCATACTAATTGACTCTCATCCCAGCTAGCCTCTTATGTGTAAAATCTCAGACGGAAAGAGTGAAATATATCGGAGAAAAATGGTACCGTTCCATGAAGGTAGAGCTTGTGGTGTTTTTTCTGTCTTTCTTTGTTCTAGTGAAAATCATGACTTTTTCTTTACCTCAGAAAACATTTGGTTTGCAGTACTGCAGTGCAGGAGATCTGACTAGTTCAAGTCATGTGGGAAAGATCGTATTTTGGAGTTGAACGCACATGAACACTACCACAAAGTCATTATTACGAGTGAGGGAACTCTGGATTTTCTTAGAGCTCTTGGGGGCGTGCCAGAGAGAAAACATGGTGGAATCAACGGGTGCACTTGACGTCGCCGGTAGTTGAAGGTAAATTTGTTGAAACTGATTGTTTACTCGCCTCAGAAGCTCATTTTTGTATTTCTTTTTCTGGGTCAGAAATTAGCCCCGCCCCTGACTGGAACAAGCTAGTCTTTATTTCCTTTATGTCTCATCTTATTATTAATGATCTCCAAGCACATCAGTGAAGAGATACTATGGATTATTTAGTGACTGAACGCGTAATAATAATAAAAATGCATTTGTGGAATTTAGAAAATATTCCATGAAAAATCATTTTTAAAAGCAATACTGAAGGATTTGCTGTGAGGAAATAAAACTTAAGCTGCAACCCAAGATGCATTCCTAGAACAATGGGTTCTTTGGTAAAGACCACTTGAGCACCCTAGTGTCGTCTCTGATGTGGCTGTGATAGCAGGAGATTTTCATCAGCTGTTATTTATACCGCATATAAAATTGACTAATGGATTATGTAGTAGCGATTAAACCTGGCCGCTTATTATTATTACAATCGAATTAATCTCT
>JAUCMX010000024.1:4767021-4782021 GCA_033459395.1 Hemibagrus guttatus
CACACTTTAATGTTTCAGATAATCAAACACATTTAAATATTAGTCAAAGATAACACAAGTAAACACATCATGCAGTTTTTAAATGAAGGTTTTTATTATTAAGGGAAAACAAAATCCAAAACTACATGGCCCTGTGTGAAAGTGTTTGCCCCCCTGTTAAAACATAACTTAACTGTGGTTTATCACACCTGAGTTCAATTTCTCTAGCCACACCCATGCCTGATTACTGCCACACCTGTTCGCCATCAAGAACTCACTTAAATAGGACCTGCCTGACAAAGTGAAGTAGACCAAAAGATCCTCAAAAGCTAGACATCATGCCGAGATCCAAAGAAATTCAAAAACAAATGAGAAAGAAAGTAATTGAGATCTATCAGTCTGGAAAAGGTTATAAAGCCATTTCTAAAGCTTTGGGACTGCCGCGAACCACAGTGAGAGCCATTATCTACAAATGGCTTTTTGGAAGGTCTGTGTCCCATTACGTCTGGCGTAAAAGTAACACCGCACTTCAGAAAAAGAACATCATACCAACAGTAAAATATGGTGGTGGTAGTGTGATGGTCTGGGGCTGTTTTGCTGCTTCAGGACCTGGAAGACTTGCTGTGATAAATGGAACCATGAATTCTGCTGTCTACCAAATAATCCTGAAGGAGAATGTCCGGCCATCTGTTTGTGACCTCAAGCTGAAGCGAACTTGGGTTCTGCAGCAGGACAATGATCCAAAACACACCAGCAAGTCCACCACTGAATGGCTGAAGAAAAACAAAATGAAGACTTTGGAGTGGCCTAGTCAAAGTCCTGACCTCAATCCCATTGCGATGCTGTGGCATGACCTTAAAAAGGTGGTTCATGCTCGAAAACCCTCCAATGTGGCTGAATTACAACAATTCTGCAAAGATGAGTGGGCCAAAATTCCTCCACAGCGCTGTAACAGACTCATTGCAAGTTATGGAAAACGCTTGATTGCAGTTGTTGCTGCTAAGGGTGGACCAACCAGTTATTAGGCTTAGGGGGCAAACACTTTTTCACACAGGGCCATGTAGTTTTGGATTTTGTTTTCCCTTAATAATAAAAACCTTCATTTAAAAACTGCATGATGTGTTTACTTGTGTTATCTTTGACTAATATTTAAATGTGTTTGATTATCTGAAACATTAAAGTGTGACAAACATGCAAAAAAATAAGAAATCAGGAAGGGGGCCAACACTTTTTCACACCACTGTGTGTGTGTGTGTATATATATATATATATATATTTTATTTTTTTGCACACATTCATTCACATGAATACATGTTAATGCACACGTTTACACACGCAAACATGCTAACCACTAAGCTACTGTGCCCCCAGATAGGGGTTATTGATAAACTAATAACAAAAACCTAAAACACAAATCAAGTGATGGAAATTTCAAATGAAGAATGATTATGTCTTCGATTATGTTTTTGTAGCAAAATACCACGTTTCTGTCTTCATTCCTCAAACCAGTATGTAGCACTGGTCTTGAGCAAGCACACACCCAGCGCTGCTCTCTCTAATCTCAGTGGGTTATAAATGGCATCGCCTGGCTGAGCCTAACAGCTTTTCACCTGAAATTCTTACAGCTCAGTATTATCTAAAAAACGAACAACTCTATGCACACGAGTGGAACTTTACAGCAGAACAGGCTCGAGTCACTTCAGGGGGTTTCAGCTCTCCGAGACTCAGCGCTGCATTTCTGCATTTTATACACAGTCACTTACAAAGCAAGCTACATTCTGTCTATAGAAAGGCTGGCTCCACTTTTCTGCAGGTTTTAACTTACAAAATGATAATTACACTCTTTTTACATTCAAACACAAAGCGAAAATAGTTAAGGGAGCTAGGATAAGAGATTTAACCACGCTAGACTTTTCACTCCTTTTTATATAATAATACACTTTCAGCTGCTCGTCTATAAAGACCATTACAACACACTTACAGCAGCTGCACTTTAAATAATTATTCTACCTTAACTCTTTTCCCCAGAAGCAAAACAATAGAGTTTGCTCCTATTTGGTTGTGTCCATGTTCAGCATTGAATGTCTTTGTCATGTCTCACTCCACAGTGGTGGTTAATATGAAGCTCACATAGAAGTAGACACTCAGGATTCTTCTTCTCATGATCTTCAGGAAACATCGATTGATTGCCTGATGTAACTTCCTGTTGACTTTTCATACATTTCGAAAGAGTTAATGTGTGAACTGAACGGACGGAGTGCCAACCCATCGCAGGGCACACACACACACTCTCATTCACTCACACACTACGGACAATTTAGACCAGTCAACCTACAATGCATGTCTTTGGACCGGGGGAGGAAACCAGAGTACCCGGAGGAAACCCCTGAGGCACGGGGAGAACATGCAAACTCCACACACACACAGCGGAGGCGGGAATCAAGCCCCCAACCCCGGAGGTGTGAGGCCACCGTACCCCCCTATTATATATCAATCACTCATCATTTTAAAACCACTGAGAGGTGATATATATAACGCTGATTATTTCATTACAGTGGCACATGTCAAGGGGTGGGAAATATTAGGCTGCAAGTGAACAGTCAGTTCTCAAAGTTGATGTGTTACAAGCAGGAAAAATGGGCAAGTCTAAGGCTCTGAGTGAATGAGTGTCAGAGTATCTCCAAAACAGCAGCTCATATGTGTTGTTCATGGTATGGAGTGGACAGTACCTACCAAAAGTGGTCCAACAAAGGACAACCAGTAATCCAGTGCCAGGGTCATGAGCCCTGGACTCAAGGCTCATTGATGATGTTGTGTGAAGGCTAGACCATCTGGTCTGATCCTACAGAAGAGCTAGCTAGCTACTAGCACAGGTTGCTGAAAAAGTAAATTCTGGCTCTGATAAGGAGTTAGGAAACACAGAGCATCAGTTTGCTGTATATGCTTATATATATATATATTTATATATATATATATTTGCTGTATAAAAAATGCCCAGTAAGCTATATAATAAATATAGACAACAGACATGAGAGATTTGAGCTCCTTTGTGCGTAACGTACAGTAATTGTGTGAAAGCGAATGCTGCTGTGAAATCCACATGTTCTGCATTAGATGTAACCTTTTTCCTGATGCAAGCCATTTAAAAAGAGCAAGCGCTACGGGATAAATATTTGTATACAGTTTTACTGCCTTCTTTTTGTTTCAGCCCATTCTGCTGGTACGATTTTCCTCGTTGCTAGCACACAAGTTGAAGAAGAATGAGGAATTACGACGCACCTCACACAGCTCTGCAGTGTGTTAAGTTATTAAAGCTACAGGCCTTCAATACTTCAAGAAACCTTTTAAGCTCAACATACATCGATTGCCTGCGAGCTTCGCTTTTTCGACACCGGACCCCCTCCTGTCTGTGGAGTTTCACATTTTTATCGCTGTTAAGTTGCGCTCCAGTGCAGGAGCTAATCATCGGGCTCTTCATCAGGGTAATTAGGAGCATAAAGCTGAAGGAACCTGAACCAGCAGGGCACATTTTCAGGAAATGATTCTGTAATACAGGTACATTCTGTTGAACAAGGTACAAACAATGCAAGAGGTCCAATTATGCAGCTTTAATGATTTGTTTCAAAGAATTTCTGCACCAATTTCTGCACCAATAGCTTAAAAAAACTGAAGGTATCTCTAAAGGTACCACGTCAGTGATGTGCACTGATGAGATGAGAATGTAAACTGAAACAATTAAAAAAAAACATGCTAAAATGAAATAATTGGGTTAATAACTGGTTCTGCTCTGTACAGCACTGTGGTTGACTTCTCAATTCTGATTGGTTGGAGTGTATTGATTCACGGCTCTGAGAGTAGATCCAACTGTAATTCATATCACAGGTTATTAATGCACTTGTAATCCATTATCGTTTCTATAGTAACAACATTCATTCATTCATTGTCTACCGCTTATCTGATCTATTCTCGGGTCATGGGGAGCCTGTCATCAGTCATCATTGGGATAAAAAACCTCTGGACAGAGTGCCAAACCATCACGGGGCCCACACACGCACACACACACACACACACACACACACACACACACACACACACAACACACACACACACACACACACACACACACACACACACACGGGAATCAAACCTCCAACCCTGGAGGTGTGAGGCAAACGTGCTACGTGCTAACCACTAAGCCACCGTGCCCCCCTGTAACAACATACAGATTTATGTAATAAGTAGCCGAAAAACTTTAATAGGTTTGTTATACGTGGTGATATAGGGAAAGTCTTCAGGACAGACGATTTGTAGACAGTTACCATTCGTGTGTTCTTTGTAATGAGGTGTGTTGTGTGTGTGTGTGTGTGGGGTGTGTGTGGGCAATTAATTTTTAGAGAAATCAAAGAAAGGATTGTTTACAGTAGCTGCTATAATATAACTGATAGCAGGAACTTGTCATGCAGATATTCAATGATAATCAAACATAACTGGAAATGGATATAAAGTATGATACGTCATTCTTTAATGACTAATACATCTCATGATTAACACAATTTCATGGCATAAAAGGAAGAAAACACTTCCTGTTGTTGATTATTTTCAGTGACTCACACACACCCAGCTGTCCACATGATATTAAATAAAATGTGATTCATCAGACCAGGCCTCCATCCTCCATTGTTCTATGGTCCAGTTCTGATGCTCATTATAAGAGCTTTCAGTGGTATATAGGGGTCGGCATGGTCACTCTGACCACGTATATACAGCAAACTGATGCTCTGTGTTTCCTAACCCCTTCTTATCAGAGCCAGAATTTACTTTTTCAGCAACCTGTGCTACAGTAGCTCTTCTGTAGGATCAGACCAGACGGTCTAGCCTTCACACAACATCATCAATGAGCCTTGAGTCCAGGGCTCATGACCTTGGCACTGGATTACTGGTTGTCCTTTGTTGGACCACTTTTAGTAGGTACTGTCCACTGCATACCATGAACAACACATATGAGCTGCTGTTTTGGAGATACTCTGACACTCATTCACTCAGAGCCTTAGACTTGCCCATTTTTCCTGCTTGTAACACATCAACTTTGAGAACTGACTGTTCACTTGCAGCCTAATATTTCCCACCCCTTGACATGTGCCACTGTAATGAAATAATCAGCGTTATATATATCACCTCTCAGTGGTTTTAAAATGATGAGTGATTGATATATAATAGGGGGGCATGGTGGCTTAGTGGTTAGCACGTTTGCCTCACACCTCCAGGGTTGGGTTTTTTTATTCCTGCCTATGCTGTGTGTGTGTGGAGTTTGCATGTTCTCCCCGTGCCTTGGGGGTTTCCTCCGAGTACTCCGGTTTCCTCCCCTGGTCCAAAAACATGTGTGATAGGTTGATTGGCATCTCTAAATTGTCCGTAGTGTATGATTGCGTGAGTGAATGAGAGTGTGTGTGTACCGTGATGGGTTGGCACTCTGTCCAGGGTGTATCCTGCCTTGATGCCCAATGACGCCTGAGATAGGCACAGGCTCCCCGTGACCTGAGAATAGATCGGATTAGCGGTAGACAATGAATGATATATAATATATATAATATAGCTGTTTGATTTTTGTCTCGTCCTTAGAATGCATATGAAACAAATCTCCGTGTTCTGTCAGAGGACGCAAATGCAGGGAGACAATTCTAAAATTAAAACCGATCAAAAAGGAACACATGAAACAGACGTTTTTTTTTTTTATTTCCACTCAAACAGAAATGAAGCATCAGAGAGAAAAATGTCAGTAACTAATAGCTGGCAGATTCAGCAGCTCATGCTCGCTGCCTTGTACATATTTCCCTCTGCATTACACATCCTCTGTTCACCCGGTTAAACACACATGCCAGCTCTTCTCCGTTTATGTGCATGCGTATACAGACCTGCGGTTATGGATTTATTTGTCACATCGAGGCAGATGTTTAAATTTGCTGAAGAATGTGTAAGATCTCAGGCTTTATTGACGTTTCTGTTGCTAGTCCGTCATGCAATGCAGAAAAATGATGTAGCCGTTTACAGATGATTTTATACTGCTTACTTTTTAGAGATAATTTCTGTGCTGCACATTTTCTATTTCTTGAAACGTTGACAACATTTATTATCAATACCACCTACAATATCTTGTAAAAGATATTAGATGTACACACATGAACATTTACTTTCCCCCTCTTGCTGTAATGCTGGAATTTGGCCGGATGTTAAGCAGGTTTATTTTTACTTCCTCAAAGTAGATTACTTTCCAATCACCATACCTTGTGAAGTGATTTATTTCTCTTATACCACAGCAATTGGCTAAAATTGTTTGTATATACAGTGGGGCAAAAAAGTGTTGGCCCCCTTCCTGATTTCTTATTGTTTTGCATGTTTGTCACACTTTAATGTTTCAGATAATCAAACACATTTAAATATTAGTCAAAGATAACACAAGTAAACACATCATGCAGTTTTTAAATGAAGGTTTTTATTATTAAGGGAAAACAAAATCCAAAACTACATGGCCCTGTGTGAAAAAGTGTTTGCCCCTAAGCCTAATAACTGGTTGGTCCACCCTTAGCAGCAACAACTGCAATCAAGCGTTTTCCATAACTTGCAATGAGTCTGTTACAGCGCTGTGGAGGAATTTTGGCCCACTCATCTTTGCAGAATTGTTGTAATTCAGCCACATTGGAGGGTTTTCGAGCCTTTTTAAGGTCATGCCACAGCATCTCAATCGGATTGAGGTCAGGACTTTGACTAGGCCACTCCAAAGTCTTCATTTTGTTTTTCTTGAGCCATTCAGAGGTGGACTTGCTGGTGTGTTTTGGATCATTGTCCTGCTGCAGAACCCAAGTTCGCTTCAGCTTGAGATCATAAACAGATGGCCGGACATTCTCCTTCAGGATAATTTGGTAGACAGCAGAATTCATGGTTCCATTTATCACAGCAAGTCTTCCAGGTCCTGAAGTAGCAAAACAGCCCCAGACCATCACACTACCACCCCCATATTTTACTGTTGGTATGATGTTCTTTTTCTGAAATGCGGTGTTACTTTTACGCCAGACGTAATGGGACACAGACCTTCCAAAAAGTTACGTTTTTGTCTCGTCAGTCCACAGAGTATTTTCCCAAAAGTCTTGGGGATCATCAAGATGTTTTCTGGCAAAACTGAGACGAGCCTTTATGTTCTTTTTGCTCAGCAGAGATTTTCGTCTTGGAACTCTGCCATGAAAACCATTTTAACCCAGTCTCTTTCTTATGGTGGAGTCATGAACACTCACCTTAACTGAGGCAAGTGAGGCCTGCAGTTCTTTGGATGTTGTTGTGGGGTCTTTTGTGACCTCCTGGATGAGTTGTTGCTTCGCTCTTGGGGTAATTTTGGTCGGCCGGCCACTCCTGGGAAGGTTCTCCACTGTTCCATGTTTTCGCCATTTGTAGATAAAGGCTCTCACTGTGGTTCGCGGCAGTCCCAAAGCTTTAGAAATGGCTTTATAACCTTTTCCAGACTGATAGATCGGTAGGTTTGTGACCTCAAGCTGAAGCGAACTTGGGTTCTGCAGCAGGACAATGATCCAAAACACACCAGCAAGTCCACCTCTGAATGGCTGAAGAAAAACAAAATGAAGACTTTGGAGTGGCCTGGTCAAAGTCCTGACCTCAATCCAATTGAGATGCTGTGGCATGACCTTAAAAAGGTGGTTCATGCTCGAAAACCCTCCAATGTGGCCGAATTACAACAATTCTGCAAAGATGAGTGGGCCAAAATTCCTCCACAGTGCTGTAACAGACTCATTGCAAGTTATGGAAAACGCTTGATTGCAGTTGTTGCTGCTAAGGGTGGACCAACCAGTTATTAGGCTTAGGGGGCAAACACTTTTTCACACAGGGCCATGTAGTTTTGGATTTTGTTTTCCCTTAATAATAAAAACCTTCATTTAAAAACTGCATGATGTGTTTACTTGTGTTATCTTTGACTAATATTTAAATGTGTTTGATTATCTGAAACATTAAAGTGTGACAAACATGCAAAAAAATAAGAAATCAGGAAGGGGGCCAACACTTTTTCACACCACTGTATATATATATATATATATATAAACTATGAATATGCATTTTTTTTAATCAGTTTATAGCTACATTTAATGTTATGGGACATCCATGAGACAAGTTTGTTCCTCTTATCGCTTACATCATAGCAGCTGGAAAGAGGTGTTCTCTCACCAGACTAAGTCAAAGAAATGCAGCTTGTCATGTTACTGAGAGTGCAAACGTGAGCATTTCCCATGATGCATAAGCAGATTGACAGTTCAGTCTGAAACACTGAGCACTGATACATCAGTAACATGAAAGTCGTCATGTGGACCCGAGAGCGCAGCGTGATATTGAATCCGAGACCCGTAGGAGCTAATGTGAGTTCAGTTGCACTAGAACTGTGCTGTGATTCTCCTTAATGTTTGTCCACATGTGATCAGGAAGTAAAATATCTTGTGTGTGTGTGTGTGTGTGTGTGTGTGTGTCACCAAAACTAGACAGGTGACCATTAGATAAACGCCATCTCTACTTTTTCTAATCTTTCCAATCCATAAAATATCCAGTTTTGGTGATCCTGTGCCTACTAGAGCTTCAAAGTCCTGCTCAGGATTGGAGCCTGATGTGGTATCTGTATCTGATCATCCTCAAGGTTTGATATTTTGTGCATTGAGATGCTTTTCCGCTCACCACAGATGTAAAGAGTGATTATTTGAGTTAGCAGAGCCTTTCAGTCAGCTTGAATCAGTCGTGCTGTTTACCTCTGCTATCAACAAGGCATGTCAGCCTGCAGAACTGCTGCTCACTGGATGATTTTTCAGTATAAACTCTCAAGACTTTTCAGAGTGTAAATCTCAGGAGATCATTAATTTCTGAAATGCTGAAACCAGCCTGTCTGGCACCAACATCCATGCCACGTCACAGAGATCACACATTCGGATCTTTGATGTATATCTGTATGATTTAATGTATTGTGCTGCTTCAACATGATTGGCTGATTGTAATCTGGATCATTTTTTATCTCCACAGCAGTTTGGTATCTATAAAACGTTCCATTGTGGCAGATTTAATTACATGCCATAAGTTCCATAAAGTTCTCACATCAGCTAAATAAGATTAAGTTATAATCATGAAATTACTGTGCTATATGTATACAGTAGATCATTAACGTACTCTACGTATAAGAGAAACCTAGCAAAGTTTTAGTGACTGGATGAAAACAACATAAGAACATTTTTTCCTCCCCAGCTAATAAAACATTTCCACCCGGCTCAGAATCCGAGCTGTGCTCACTTGTTCTCCAGGTTTTCTCTGCGAAGCAGATTTTATCTGATCTCAGAGGGATGTCTGCTGGTAGAATAAAGATAAATAACTTTAAGGATTCTCACTGTGTTGGTGATTGAGTCTAGAGAGTAATCCTGACTGATATTTCAGTTAAGGAGAAAATACTCTTAATAATACATAAAGGCTAAAGTTTACCGTATAATAAAGTTGAGTGCAAAAGTTTGTAACCCCTAAGGCTTCCAGGTGAATATTCGGTTGGAATATTGAAAATGGAAGGTCCTGAAACACGACATTCTGGCAACATAAAACTCAAACACAGAAGAAAAGTGTAAATAAAGTCTGCTCATAATCTGAATTACCAAGCATTTGTTGACATGTTTGTTATTCTGGATTTTTAAATGTTTGCTATTATGGATGTTTATGCATTGTTTATTTGTTTGTTATCCTGGATGTTTACATGTTTGTTATTCTGGATGTTTACACTTTTCTTACTCTAGATATTTATGTATTTGTTATTCTGGATGTTTACATTTTTGTTATTCTGGATGTTTACATGTTTGTTATTTTGGATGTTTACATGTTTGTTATTCTGGATGTTTACATGTTTGTTATTTTGGATGTTTACATGTTTGTTATTTTGGATGTTTACATGTTTGTTATTCTGGATGTTTACATGTTTGTTATCCTGGATGTTTACGTGTTTGTTATTCTGGATGTTTACATGTTTGTTATCCTGGATGTTTACGTGTTTGTTATTCTGGATGTTTACATGTTTGTTATTTTGGATGTTTACATGTTTGTTATTCTGGATGTTTACATATGTTATTTTGGATGTTTACATGTTTGTTATTTTGGATGTTTATGTGTTTGTTATCCTGGATGTTTACATGTTTGTTATTTTGGATGTTTATGTGTTTGTTATCCTGGATGTTTACATGTTTGTTATTTTGGATGTTTACGTGTTTGTTATCGTGGATGTTTACATGTTTGTTATTCTGGATGTTTACATGTTTGTTATTCTGGATGTTTACATGTTTGTTATTCTGGATGTTTATGTGTTTGTTATCCTGGATGTTTACACGTTTGTTATTTTGGATGTTTATGTGTTTGTTATTCTGGATGTTTACATGTTTGTTATTCTGGATGTTTACATATGTTATTTTGGATGTTTACATGTTTGTTATTTTGGATGTTTATGTGTTTGTTATCCTGGATGTTTACATGTTTGTTATTTTGGATGTTTATGTGTTTGTTATTCTGGATGTTTACATATGTTATTTTGGATGTTTACATGTTTGTTATTCTGGATGTTTACATGTTTGTTATTCTGGATGTTTACATATGTTATTTTGGATGTTTACATGTTTGTTATTTTGGATGTTTATGTGTTTGTTATCCTGGATGTTTACATGTTTGTTATTTTGGATGTTTATGTGTTTGTTATCCTGGATGTTTACATGTTTGTTATTCTGGATGTTTACATATGTTATTTTGGATGTTTACATGTTTGTTATTTTGGATGTTTATGTGTTTGTTATCCTGGATGTTTACATGTTTGTTATTCTGGATGTTTACATATGTTATTTTGGATGTTTACATGTTTGTTATTTTGGATGTTTATGTGTTTGTTATCCTGGATGTTTACATGTTTGTTATTTTGGATGTTTATGTGTTTGTTATCCTGGATGTTTACATGTTTGTTATTCTGGATGTTTACATGTTTGTTATTCTGGATGTTTATGTATTTGCTAGTCTTGCTTTACTTGGTTTACATATTTTGGGTTGTACTTCTATCTTGCTGTGCACTGATCGCCTGACTTCTTGCCTATCCCTGTTTTTGAGATTGTTTCATGTTTTGAATCTTGTGGCCAGCTTTAATAAAATTCTAACTTGCAAGTGCATCTGTCTCTGAGAACCGCCGAGGGAATTATATAAATAGTATATGTATAGTATAATGTAACAGGAACTAACTTGTTTGGAAGAAGAAGCCTTTTTTGTGACCTATACATTACAGCACAGTGAGATTCTTTTCTTCAAATATTCTAGCTTGTTAGGAAGTGGTCAGGAAGGGTCAGAGCACAAGGTCAGTTTCCTTAAAGCAGAGAGGGTTAAGAGCCTTTCTAAAGCGTTCACCACTAGCTGCATGAACCTCCCACCTTCTGATCAGTAACCCTGAGGCTTGAGCATTGAGCCACCACTGGGTCCACAACATTACATCTAACTATAAATGGATAAAAAGTAATTTCCTTATTTAATAAATAAAAATGTTAACTGTTGACAAATTAATGTGATATATAACACACTCCATTCAATTCAGGTAACAGTAACTCTTCACAGAACATTTCACGTCGGGCCACATCACACCATCCCTTTGTTCATTAATTTCCTATAACAGCATGACACAGTGTTATGCATCACATTTATAAAGGGAGGTGAAAACTTTTGATATCTAACCATTATTGATATCTTCACACAATGTAACCACACTAATTGTTGCATATTATAACAAAGGAACATTTGTGAAATCTTGTTGCTGGAAATTTCTTGAAGAGCGTTCAAACTATATTTGAACTCTCATTCGCTATAACCGCTGAACGTTGACTGCATCTGACCGCGCTGCTGTGGTCATGGCACTAAAAGTGTAAGCGCCCGCAGGTGAGTGTGAAACGCTGTGTTTGATTCTGTCTGCTGCTGGCCAATGAGCAACCGGTCTTTCACACCTTCTCTTCCTGTCGTGCTCAAGACCGTCACCATGGCAATGCAATCCTCTTCACACACACACCCCCACCCCAATGCCCCTCAGGGGGGCTTGTGCCAGCGCTGCGAGGGTCTGAACAGAACACAAGACCACAATCAGACCTCTGCTGCATGGCTCCATCGGGATGTCCTTCTGAAAATAGCCTGCAGAGAGGAAGAAAGGAGAAAAGAAGCAGAAAGACGGGAAGGAAAAACAAAGGATCAGTGTTATTTTCTGACAGTAATTCCTGTATCTATTAGCCTGATTAATATTCCTGATATTACTTATGAGATCATATTATTGGATGGCAGCAGCGCTCTTTCCAGCATCCACTTTATTTGTGACATCTCGCCATCATGAGTGAGGAATAACGAGAGTTAAAGTAATCTATAGTGAAGCACTCGAATGAGATACGGCTAAACGATGTCATCAAGAGCGCTTCATGACCTTGGCATCATAAAGTCATGTCTGGGTGAAGAGCTGTTCTGAAATATGAGGCATCTCCCTCTTCTGGCAAACCTCTGAGGTACTGTAATCCATGTTTATAGTTACACAGGGTCTGCATTTCAGCCGTGCATTTTTTCCAAGTGACCAAAAACCTCCTCTAACAACAATATTTTTCCAATAATGTATAATAAATTTGTGGCAATTCCACAAAGGAAAAATTATTACCTAGCTGCAAACAGGCAGGTACTGTCATCAGGAAATGTAGATCATTTGAATATGCAAATTTTAACAAATAACCCCATAACCCCATGGAGCTCCATGGAGTTATAATACAAGTGCTAAAGCCAGGGATTTATTTCATTGATGAGGAAATGTACCATTAATAAAATAAAAAAAATAAAAAAGAAAAGAAAATATTAATAATAAAAAACCAATAAATAAATTCCAGCCTGTATTATATGTAGTGATGAATTTTTTTTCTTTTAATTAAAAGAACTCTCTACAAGCATTAAGCAATCCTGCTACATTAATTACATTGCTATAAAATAGTTTTAAGAGCTTCCCATTAAAAATGCTGAAAATGGGTCTGAAAACAGAAATGAGCTTGCCGTTGAAAAAGCAGATGAGTTTTATTTAACGGTTTAAACAAATCCAGTGAACGTCAGTCTAAAACAGGAAATGGTCAAAATGAGGAGCAAACCGAGGCTCATGGGGTTAGGCTAGGACAAAGTCGATAAACACTACCAAAGAGAAAAAAAACCCCTGAAAAGCTTAGTATTGAGAAGGCTTAGTAACAGCACTGACAAACAGAACTGAAATACTGAAAATAAAGTCCTTTTAACAGAATAATTGGAAACGTAATCAGAACGAAGGTGGGAGTGCAGATGGACTGTTGGAGGGTGAGGCAGGTGCACTGTGGGAAATGGAGTCTGTGACGTCATGAAGGAAAATGTTTCCTAATTTAAAATATTAGATTTGCGCCATTTTTTTTCATCCATTGGTTGAAAAATGCATGATTGGTTCATTCTGCTACACAACAGTGCAGCTGGTAGCCAATAAACCGTCAATAAAAACAAAATAAATACAATATCGCAATGATAACACAGATTATTTAACTGTTTGAACACCCTTACAGCACAATTAATGCACAAAATTATATTATTTGACTCATATATTAAATCAAGTATGCTGTTCGTCTGTCATTAAAAAAAAACCTGTATTAAAATATTTCAGGGTTGTTATATTTGTGTAACAGCTATTCCATGCTACAGCTATAGTGACATTTTAACAGAATATAGACCCGTTTTGGGCCAACGTCATGATAACGTCACAGCGCTAGCTGGAGGCAGAACAAAGGGAAAACTGGAGGCGGCCGATACAAACCAGTAAAGCGTCGGCTACACAAGGAGCGCAAATGTCATCTCGTTGTGTTGTCGTGAGACAGAATCGACGGAGTACAGGCTCCAGTTTGAAGTTTTATTGCATACCTGCTGCCACTACCAGACAAAAAAAAGTCAACAGCTGTGGTTAAAACCAATAAACCAGCGAACTGGACAGAAATGATCATCAAAAATGCCCGCGTTTGCAGCACACACTTCATATCAGGTTAAAGAAACTATTATTTTTCGTTGGTATGGTTTATGGTTTGGTTTCATGTCTAAATATTTCTCAGGCATTCTCACCTCATCAGAAATTGGGGTACATGTTAAATGATTTCTCATGTAATGCTAACTTTTTAGCGTGTAAGTTAGCTAACGACCGGAGACTAAAGAAAGGAAACTGTTTGTGTCATCTCCCTTTCCACAGTTGCCAGAAGTGCTTGGTTTTTCTATCAGATAGGTGTAGATGTCAGGTCACTCAACCGGAGGTCATCCTGTCACATCGTCCATCCATTCAGTGAGCGTGTACGGGTCGGCCAATCTGGTTCCGTCCGTTAAAGTTAATTTTTTCAAATAACATTCGCGGTCCTGGGCAGTGAGTGACCTAACATAGTCAGATACATTTTTTGACCAGTCATTGATTGAAAACAAACTAACAAAACTTCATAACTACCGCTTGTAAAGGGGTCAGGGAAATCTTTCTGCCTCCACCTAAGCTCCGCCCACAAAAAAACCCATCACAATGTTTACTAACAGAAAAAGGATCTATAGTATGTATTTGCATATTGAAACGTGATCGGATTCTACATTTTATTAAGCAACAACTCATGATACAGTTTCCCTGCTCATTTGCATAAAGAAACGCCCCCAAATTAGCATATCAGACGGTGTTAGCATGTCACACAGGTTCCTTTTAAAAATCCTGGCTTATGGTGCTGCTTGTTGCAGTCTGAGAAGATGAACTTCACCTACAATGAAGTAAAGATAATAGAAAAAATATTCTGGGATATAAGATATAAGGCTTTTTCTCAGCTAATCTGTCTAAAAAGATTTTTTTTTAGATTTTATAGCTAAATCTTTGTTTTCTAACATTAAACAAACCTGCAGTGGCATGAAACATTCCTTATTATTTGCTGTTGT
>JAUCMX010000024.1:4784521-4834859 GCA_033459395.1 Hemibagrus guttatus
GCACTAACATACATGATCCAATTCAGCTGCTAATTAGTCACTTGAATTGGATATGTTGGAGCAGGGAAAAGACTAAAATTTGCAAGACATGGGGTTCTTCATGACCAGGAGCAGGGTTAGGAACCTGTCATCTAGTTTAAAAGTAGTTCATAATTTCCTATAGCAAACACTTCATCCTAGTCCAGGTTGGGATGGAACCAGAGGTTTACTGGGTTTAAGGCAGAAATACGCCTTGGATGAGGAAACATTCCATCACAAGGCATAACAAACACCAATTTAGAGTGGCCTATCTGAATGTCTGTGTAAAGTGGGAGGACATCAGAGGACCTGGATGAAACCCAGGTGAACACGTGAAGAACATGCAAATCTCAGGACAGACAGTAAACCAGGATCAGACTCGATCCTTGGAGATCCAGAAATCAGACATCTCTTTAAGTTTTACGCAAATCAAACACACACAGCTTGTGTATTCAACTTAGCTTCTTAACCCTCAACTGCTCAAATGGATCCTGCCTCAGTGGATCCTGTATCCTGGATCTAGTCCTATTAGAGGCTAAATGGCAATTTACCTTTAGGTGGATGGGGGTTTGAAGGCAAGGTTCATGGTAAGAAATGGACTTCATTGGCAGGAACATAGCATCAGGGTGATGTTGGAGAACTTGGGCATATTTGAAATAAGTGCTGCTGCATTCTGTATCACCATCCAACACATATCCTCATGCTTGTACAAATAAGCTATGAATACCATCAAGAATACCATCAAGAATACCATCAAGCCAAAAACCTAGCTAAGGAACAGATAGGACATCAAGTTAGAACTGCAAGAAAAACACACCATTCACAGCACTTGCAGAATAGCTGGATCAGTTGACTCCGCTGTTTGGACAGCCCTCGAAAGATTTATTCCTTCCATCAACTGGGGACAGAGATGAGTGTTGATACAGGTCTTTCTTGTACCTTAAGGGATGGTGGATCTAAGGGATGGAATCCTACTAGAGGCGTGAAGGGAATGTACCTTTAAGGTGGATAAGGGTTTGTAAGGAAAGCATCATGGTGTGAAATGGACTTCTTTGGCAGGAACAAAGCAGCAGGGTGATGTTGGAGAAGATGGGGATATGTAAAACAAGTTATGCCGCTGCATTCTGGATCAGGGTAGACCTGCCAAAGGTGAGCTGCAGGAGTCCAATCTTGAGATGAAAAGGGATTGAACACTGTTAGATCTTTTAGCCTGACCCATAATCCTCAGCAAGTCACATCAGATATGTAAGTATGCTAAACTGTTGTCTTACTTAAAATGTTGTTGTTAAAATGTTGTCTTAACATTTAAAGCACATTTTATAGTCTGTCTTGTATTATCTTTTACCTTGTAGCAAGCTGAGAGTTCCCTCAAATGAACATTAAATTACACATATATTACAGTGGAACCTCGGCATTTGAATGCCCTTCCTTATGAATTTTCGCCTGAATAATTGAAATTTTGCAAGAAATCTGCATCGGCATACAAAGCATGAATGAACCAAACTGTCCAGGAGCCGTTCAGAACTTGTTTGTATCAGTGAAAAGCCAAGCGAGGCCAATGATACCAACATTGTCTTCGGCACGCGTTCAAACGCTAGGTGATTTGTCAGGCGTTTTTTTGTGGACAGATTGGTGGCGTGGGTGGTCTGTTCTATTTTAAGTCCAAGCTTGGTGGGCACGACTTCCTGTGAGGACCCTTGACATGGAATGCTTGGCTTGGGTCAGTTCTTTGTAAGTAGCCATACCGTTTACATACGCTTCGAATTGGTCATATTGGTAATATTTTGGAGTAGCTGGAACAGATTATCTGCATTTACATGAGGTTCCACTGTATATTCAGTGCATTCTTATTCTTATTAAGTTTAAATTTCCAACTCGTGCTAAATCTTTGGCAAGTCTTCTATTTTTGCAAATGTGTTTTCTTGAGCATTCATCCATTCATTCATCACCAGCCAGTAATTTACAGTGTGCTGGTCTGGGTGGCCTTAATCCAATGCCTATCTCAGGAATATGCTAGATGCACAGCAGGAATCCACCCTGGATAGGATGCCAGTCCACACTAGCTCTTCTACCATGTCATGGTATATCAGTACTTTTGGAACTTGGCTCATGATTTTCACAGTTTAGGTTTTTTTTTTTAGCTTGTACCTTTTTGAAGCATACGTTTGAAATAAAACCTGCACTTAGGTCCAATTCCTGTGAAACAAACTGCAGAAAGTTCAGTAGATTTTGTGTGCAGGTCTGTAAAATGAATACAAAGTGAATACTAAAATCTGAACACAGCAGCTTATTTGCATACAAAAAAAAGATATTGTAGACCTCTTCTCTTATCCAGTCTACTAACTGCAGTTCATCATATCCTCCAGCAATCTTTAAGAACTGGTATGAGTTGGGATGGATGTAGAGCCTATACTGGGAATACTAGGAGTGATGGAGGAATACACCCAGATGGGATGCCAGTCCATTTGGATAGCAGTCCATGGATTTTGTGACGGTCTGGCTTATCGAGCTGTAGTCTAATGCTTTTGATCTTGGCTCATGGGTTTCACAGTTTGGTTTTCTGGCTGTTTACTTTTGAACATTTGAAATAAAACCTGCTCTTGGATCTGATAGCCCTTTTTGTCTTTCTCACAGTCATTACTGGAGCGTTGTAGGTATTTCATCCACGTCCATTAGATATACCATTATAGAGCCAATAACCTGATGCCATTATGTAGCCATACATTTTAATTATGTTTCATTAGCTGTTGCCTCACCTGAGAGTCCCTTTTCCCCCTCCTTTAGTGCCCCCATGTTTAAAACCTTGCACATACCACTCACTGTATGAAACTGTCAAATCTGTCCAGATTTTTCACCAAAGTCAGGGACTAATCACTACAGTTTCGTTAAAAGAATGACATGTTGAGGTAATGCATGACTATAGTAAGGTTAAAATAGCAAGGAAATGTACTTACGCTTTGAGATGATATTGCTTTCTGAACGTAATTCAGCAGAACATACTGGGTGGACATGGCCAGCTGTTATTTTATTCAGAATGCCTGCAGGTAAAAAAATATATATATTCCAGACTGTAAAAAAGCAGGATGATCAGAGACCTACCAAACACAACACACACACACACACACACACACACACTCATGGTCTGCTTCTTTCTGTCTCACTCACTCACTCTGTATTGCTTGCACACTCAATATTTCTCTTCAATATTTCTCTCTCCAGCTATCCCTGCCTTGATTTTTTTTGGTGTTGGCTGAACAAATGAATGTAACAGTGCTGCAATAAAGGAGCGAGGGGAAGGTAGGGTAGCCCGTATGCAGCCATTACCGGGAGGACAGATTTCATTTTTCTAAAAATACAAATGGAATGAAAATGAATTCTCAATTACAAATAACAAAATGGCACACTTTATTTCCTTGAAATATGACACACTAGTGATAAAACTGAACAGGAACCAAGAAATCTTGCAATTTCCACAATTCATCATACGTAAGGTATAAAACACTTGTAGGAGGAATGTTATAGGAAAGTAATCAACAGTGCTCCTACGCAGAGTAGAGTTACCATTACCACTACCCAATTATTTCTTTTCCAATAACTCCATGTCACAAAGCTGTTACAACATCGATTATTGTCACTCATGGTCCAGCAGCTAGGATCCTGAGCTCTTGCTACCACAATCTAGGTGGACTTCTCAGACACTAGGATTTGCAAAAGTAAGTGCACCCTAAGTGCCAGTCCCAATCATGGACATAAAAGAGAGGGTTGAATCAGGAAGGGCATCCAGTGTAAAACCTGCCAAATCAAATATATGGATCAATCCTGGTGACCCCTAAAGGGAGCAGCAAAAGAAAAGAAAAAAAGAAACACATGTAAATTTTAACTAAATTTTAAGGAAATGAAAAGCAGCAGGTCACATATAAGCTGTTTAACATGACTAAAAAGGAAGGTGAAACATAACAGACTAAAAACAACAAATGATTCATTTACTCTGACACATGATTCATATATATACATGTGAGTTTAGTACATGATTCATTTATACTGACACATGATTCATATATATACATGTGAGTTTAGCACATGATTCATTTATACTGATACATGATTCATATATATATATATATATATATATATATATATATATATATATATATATATATATATATATATACATATATACACGTGATTTTAACACGACTCAAATATATATACACGTGATTTAGCATGTGATTCATTTATTACTGACACATGATTCATATATATACACATGTGATTTTAGCATGTGATTCATTTATACTAACACATGATTCATTTATACTGACACATGATTCATATATATACACATGTGATTTTAGCATGTGATTCATTTATACTGACACATGATTCATTTATACTGACACATGATTCATATATATACACATGTGATTTTAGCATGTGATTCATTTATACTGACACGATTCATGGATCTTCAAATGATTTTTTCATGGCTCAGTTATGTTCACATGTGATTTTTGTGAACTACACATAATTACCTGTATATTCACATATACGTGACTTAGAAAAGATTGCGTGTGTGTGTGTGTGTGTGTGTGTGTGTGTGATTGTTCTGTAAGTGTTGCTTATGCAACAAATTGAAGTTTGCATGTGGGACAACAATTTAGCTGGATTTTCCTAATTTCCCCCACCGTAAGTGACAGATGAGACAATTAAGCATGAAGCTCTCACGTGTGAAGGGTCATTCATCAAAGTCATCGCTCTTTCTCTCTCTCTCTCTCTCTCTCTCTCCCTCTCTCTCTCCCTCTCTCTCTCTCTCTCTCTCTCTCTCTCTCTCTCTCTCCCCTCTCTCTCTTTCTTCGCGTCAGATGCTCACATCTTCTCTGCCACTCCAGCAGTCCTGTCCATCTTTCCATCCCTCTCTGTCCTCCTCCTCCTCCTGCGCTGCTCCTTCATCACACTTCTACTTGACCGTAAAACGAGAAGCGCCGGGAGAGCGCGCGCCAGCACTGACCTTTCTGCCAGCGGTCCTCACGTAGAAGACAGGAAAAAAAAGACACAGCAGAAAGAGAGAGAGAGAGAGAGAGAGAGAGAGAGAGAGAGAGAGAGAGAGAGAGAGAGAGAGAGACGGAGAGAGAGAGACGGAGTGTGGTGTGTGTGAGAGAGAGAGAGAGAGAGAGAGAGAGAGAGAGAGAGAGAGAGAGACGGAGTGTGACAGAGTTAGACGGAGTGAGAGAGAGACGGAGTGTGGTGTGTGTGAGAGAGAGGGGGGGAGAGGGAGAGAGAGATAGATAGAGAAAGAGAGAGAGAGAGAGAGGGAAAGGGGGGGAGAGAGAGAGAAGGAGAGAGAGAGAGAGGGAAAGAGGGTGGGAGAGAGAGGGAGAGAGAGACAGAGAGAAAGAGAGAGAGAGGGAAAGAGGGGGGAAGGAGAGAGAGAGAGGGAGGGAGGGGGGGAGACAGGGAGGGAGACACGGGGGGAGACAGGGGGGTGGGGAGACGGGGGGGGGAGAGGGGGGAGAGGTGGAGAGAGAGAGAGAGATGAGAGAGAGAGAGAGAGAGAACGAGCAAGTGAGATAGAAGGAGAGAGAGAGAGAGAGCAAGTGAGATAGAAGGAGAGAGAGAGAGAGAGAGAGAGAGAGAGAGAGAGAGAGAGCAAGTGAGATAGAAGGAGAGAGAGAGGGAGAGAGAGAGAGAGAACGAGCAAGTGAGATAGAAGGAGAGAGAGAGAGAGAGGGAGAGAGAGGGAGAGAGAGAGAGAGAACGAGCAAGTGAGATAGAAGGAGAGAGAGAGATAGAGAGAGAGAGAGGGAGGGAGAACGAGCAAGTGAGATAGAGGAGAGAGAGAGGGAGGGAGATCGAGCAAGTGAGATAGAAGGAGAGAGAGAGAGAGAAAGGGAGAGAGAGAGAGAGAGAGAGAGAGAGAGGGGAGAGAGAGAGAGAGAGAGAGGAGAGAGAGAACGAGCAAGTGAGATAGAAGGAGAGAGAGAGAGAGAGAGAGAGAGGGAGAGAGAGAGAGAGAGAGAGAGAGAGAGAGAGGAAGAGAGAGAGAGAGAGAGGAGGAGAGAGAGAGAGGAAGAGAGAGAGAGAGAGAGAGAGAGAGAGAGGAAGAGAGAGAGAGAGAGAGAGAGAGAGAGGAAGAGAGAGAGAGAGAGAGAGAGAGAGAGAGAGAGAGAGAGTATACGAATAGAGGAAGCATCACGCGTCGCGCTAACGAGACGGACTACAGGCTGGCGCGCGCACCGCACCACCGGTGATGAGGATTGTCGCGCGCCGGATCGTGCAGAGAAACCGGGCTGTATCGGAACCGGGGGCTCGCTGAGGGGAAAAAAAAGGAAGAGAGGAAAGGAGAGAAGAGGGGAGAAACTGTCGCTTGGGAGAAGAATGAACCTCTTCAGTGCCATGTTCCTCCTGCTGATGTTAGCCTCCCTGCCGTGTGAGGTAACACTCGCCTGCTTTTATTATAAAACCATTTCAATAATAATAATAATAATAATAATAATAATAATAATAATAATAATAAAAAGATTTTGATCGTTTCATTTTTTTTATTGTTATTATTATGCACGAGCGCATACGGTGTCTGTGCACAGCGTGCCTTCTCCCCGTTCCTCAAGGAGATTTGCATTATTACACTTATTACTCTTCATTATGTGCGACATGGCTTCTCTCGCCAGCCGAGCTGTCCTGCAGGAAGTTACAGCAGACTGACAAACAGAAAGAGAAAGGTGCTCTGGTCTGGTCTGATCTGCTGTGGTCTGATCTGATCTGGTCTGATCTGCTGTGGTCTGATCTGCTGTGGTCTGATCTGATCTGCTGTGCTGTGCTGTGGTGTGGTGTTGAAGGTGAAAGAAATGCGTGCACAGCTGTGTGGGAGAACATGTGTCTCACCTCAAAGCCTTCAGCCTTCCTGCTGTGCTGGTTAATCTTTATTCTGGCGAGAATTTGACGTGAATCCATATTTTTTTATGGCGTTTTGCCTGAAGTGCTGGAGTACTGGAGTTGCATTCATTCTTTCATTCCTATGTTTTTTTTCTATGTTTACAAACCCTGAGTGTTAGATTTACACACATGCTCACACACTGGTGTTACACATGATTCTTCATACCAAGGCTCAGCTGATTTAAGGACATTTTGCTGCATTCTAGTCTCATTAAAGGCGCATTAAACACTTTTTTTTCCTCATACAGTTTTGGTCAGAATTCCATTTTCATGCAGCTATCTGGACTGTACCCGCAGAAATAAACAAACGAAACATGAATACACAAACTGCACTCTTCCATGATGCTGAGGTGGTGCCACTGAGGTGTGTATCTTTCACCTGAAATCCTGAATATACAGTATTATGCATTTAAAATAATGTATGGTACACACAGTGGGGTTTAAAGGTCTATGAGCACTAATGAAAATGCTTGCATTGTGCATTCTTTTCCAATTTAATACGACAATTTTCATTACAAATGTTACTATGAAGAACAATAAATGTTAGCATTTGGATCTTCCTCTTTTCTTTAATGACAGCATGCACTCGAGCTGACACGTATTCCTACAAGACCTGATGATATCATTTCAGATCAAATCCAGCGTCTGAACTCGTGCTTCGATAGAAGAGATTAGACATGAGCAAAATCTGACCTTTTGTACAAAGCAGTTGACATGATCAACATCACCTCTGCTTATATTAACATTATCTTGAATATTAAATATTCAGTTACTGATAGTCAACATTTAAATAGCGCAAAATTTCAAAAACCTTCTGTTTATATATTCATTCATTGTCTACCGCTTATCCGATCTATTCTCGGGTCACGGGGAGCCTGTGCCTATCTCAGGCGTCATTGGGCATCAAGGCAGGATACACTCTGGACAGAGTGCCAACCCATCACAGGGCACACACACAACAGACAATTTAGAGATGCCAGTCAACCTACAATGCATGTCTTTGGACCAGGGGAGGAAACCCCCGAGGCACGGGGAGAACATGCAAACTCCACAAACACGGCGGAGACGGGAATCGAACCCCCAACTCTGGAGGTGTGAGGCAAACGTGCTAACCACCAAGCCACCATGCCCCCCCTTCTGTTTATTTCAAATATAATTTACTCTTTAATTTTGGACCCCACTGTATTTACATCCTAAAGCCACAAACTGTTGATGGCACCACCCCAGCATATAGAAAAAAATAATATAGTTTAGTACAATTATTTGTCTTATATACAGAAAATAGCATTTTAAAAAAAGAAAATCCTTAAACAACCTCAAATGACAACACGTATGCATTATTATTTAGAATAGGAGACGGAAAATATACACAATACTTAACCAGCTAGGATCTGACTTTTAATTGATTTGAATTAGATTTTATTCCAATGTTTATTTAATTCTGAAAACAAAAATGCACAAAACTATAAACACACCAACTCGATTCATACTCATATCATGCTACAGTGCTTTTTATTTATTTAAAGAAAATATTTCCATTATCAACTTTAATGCTGTATTTCATTCATTCATTCATTCATCCATTTATCCATACTTCCATCCATCCATCCTTCTGTCCGTCAATCCATCCATCCATTTGTCCATCCATCCATACATCCATTTGTCCATCCACCCATCCATCCATTCATTCATCCATCCATCCATTTGTCTGTCCATCCATCCATCCATTCATTCATCCATCCATTCATTCTTCCATCCATTTGTCCATCCATCCATACATCCATCCATCTATCCATACTTCCAGCCGTCTGTCTGTCCATCCATCCATTCATTCATCCATCCATCCATACATCCATCCATTTGTCCATCCATCCATACATCCATCCATTCATCCATCCATCCATTCATCCATCCATCCATACCTCCATCCATCCTTCCTTCTGTCCGTCCGTCCATCCATTCATTCATCCATCAATCCATCCATCCATCCATCCATCCATCCATCCATCCATCCATCCATCCATCCATCCATCCATCCATCCATTCATTTATTTATTCATTCATCTTCAATATCTGGAATTCAATGAAGAACTCTCCCCCTTATCCTTACACACGTAAATGTCTACAGTGCTGAAGTTAAAGCTTTTTCTACCACAGTGTTGTTTTATTCTCTCTTCTGATTGGTCAGAAAGTGTAGAATAGTTTTCTCACAGTAGTTCCAGCTACATGGTTTATGTTAATGCTCTCATCCTAATACACTGTTGTTTCTAAAGTAAGGACTCATTCAGGAGGTTTTCACACCTGGCTTGTTTGGCATGCTTGTTTCAGAATCTGGTGCCTTGGATCGACTCGTTTGGTCTTGGATTTGCACTGAAACGGTCCACATTCAGGTGCTCTCGGAACCATTGCTAATGACTCTGGAATTGTTTGGTTGTGGTGAGAAAAGAAACAGACTGTGTAGCAATGCATGATGGGAACAGTGTTAAGTGTCATGTTATGTAGTGTGTTTGATTAGTTAGCATCCTGTAATATGAATTGTGGGTTAACATGTCTGAGGAGGAATTCTCTGTGTGTGTGTGTGTGTGTGTGTGTGTGTCATGGCATTTCAAACATAAAACACGTCTCTACAGTTTAAAATGACGTTTTCTGAAACGATGTCCTCAATTCTCACTCAAACCAATAAATTATAACAACCCTGAGCAAAAAGAAAGCCTGAAATAGCTGACAGAGCTGCTGACTATCTGCCATCCTGAACGATGACCGCTATGAGCAGAACCCCGGATCATAAACAGACACACTCTGACCAATCAGAGGACTGTTTACTCCCATGTGAGTTGCATAAGCACATTTCAGTATGTGTCAAAAGTTTGCTGTGTGTAATACTTGACTCACATTTTATAAACAGTAAAAGACACAGCTGTGGTAGTTTTCAGCGAGTAGACGTTTATTTAACCTTTGTGGAAGGAATGTCTGAAATTCTGGGAAAAATGACAAGCGGTGTTTTTGTCTTATGAAAGGAAAAAAGAAAGAGAAGACAGCTTAGGGATGGACGGAGTGTTTATAGCTGCTGGAATGTGAATGATTACAGGAAATTGCTTGTCTCAAAGACAATAAATGTAACTGTAAATGGATAAAGTGTATGCATTAATAAAAAACTATAACTAATGGTGGATTGCTGTGGTTATAAAATAGCAATACAAAATTCAAGCAAGCAAATAAATAAATAAAAAATCACAGAAATTTACAACTGTATAAAAAATACACACAAATATTTGCTTTAACACTGGCTCATAATTCTTCCTAACTGGAGCTTTTCTAGTTTTATCGGAGTTTCCGTCTTTATTAAAATCTCTTCATGCACAAATTTCACCATCATTCAAGCCTTTTTTCTATTTTGTATATCCGAAAACACAAAATGTGTACGTTTATAAAAATTAACAACAGACTTTTCCTAATGCTTATCCATTTGCTGAATGAGAAGCAGGAAGCCAAAATGCTTTAGAAATAAAATAAAATAAAATAAAATAAAATAAAATAAAATAAAATAAAATAAAATAAAATAAAAATAAAGAGGGGCACGGTGGCTTGGTGGTTAGCATGTTTGCCTCACACCTCCAGGATTGGGGGTTCAATTCCTGCCTCTGCCGTGTGTGTGTCGAGTTTTCATGTTCTCCCCGTGCCTTGGGGGTTTCCTCCAGGTACTCTGGTTTCCTCCCCCGGTCCAAAGACATGCATTGTAGGCTGATTGGTGTCTCTAAATTGAGATAGATAGGATAAGTAGTACAGACAATGGAAAAAATAAATAATAATGTGAAGACACTGATATTTCCTGATTCTGTGACTAAATAATGAAATTCAAGATTCACTATACATTAATGTAGTTATTAATGAGAGATTTTTCCAGCAGGGAAACAGAGAAGGTCGCGTGAAAAAAAACACACGAAGTGAATTGAAATGAAAGAGAAACAAAGAAAGCTGTTTTTTACTTTTTCCAATAGAAATTCTAAAGTTTTTATTCTGCAGATCTGGGTCTTCCTTAATTGTTTTTATCCCTTTCAGTAGATTGAATGTACCAGCCATGTGCAAGTCTTTCTTTTTCACCGCTAAACTCATTATTTCCAGCCTGTAAGTGTAAATCCCAGGCTGGTGATTTGCTACTCGAATGAAATTCCATTAGAAAGTGCATTTCTATTTAGTGAGTGTCCTTGAAAGCATTTCCTTAAATAAACCTGCAAAATGTGCGCATGACCTCATTTAACATGTCACACTGTTTGTTTTTTCTTTGTACAAAAGTTCATCCACTAAAATGAATGCTGTTATATCAAAATGCTATAAAGTTTTAACACTTGGTTTTGGTTGTAATGCACAGGGTTCGCTTGGTAATGACTACTTTTGTTGAAGAGTGTCTGCCTAGTCTAGGCTTGTGTGACGGCGCGATATTATCGTTTCTACACAATATTACACTGACATGATACACTGCGTCATGGCGTGTAACGTCGCGACTCCTGTTTTTTTTTTTAATGTGACCAAAAAAAAATGACCACCACGGACTCCGACTCCCAGCAGCACTTCCACGTTCTCAGTCACTGAACTTTTGCTTATTTTCACCTGTTTCTTATTGTGTGATTTTGTTACCCTTTCTATGCATTTTGTGTTCAGTTCCTCATTAGATGGTATGTACTCTGTGTCTGTGATCTGTGAGGCATATTGCATTTAGCTAGGATTTTCTATATTTTTGGACTTGTTTGCCTCTGAGTATCCTGTTTTGTTCCTGTTTGACTCGTGTTTTTGCCTGAGGCTTCGATTCCAGCTCTCATATGCCCTTTCATGGTTGCTTGTTCCAATACTTTTGAGTATCCCTATTTTTGTGACTGATTTTGTTTGTCTCCACACTCAGGCCAGTGCCTGTGCTTTGTGACTGTTTCATTTTTGTGCTTTCTGTCACTTTGTAGTTAATAAACACGCCCTGCATCTGCATCCAACACCTGTTAGTCTATTTTTGAGAAAATGGCACACTGGTAGGCACGGGCAAGAGGAAAATCTTACACAATTTATTTGTGCTGTTGTGCAACAGGACCCAACGCTTTTCATGAAACATGAAAGAGGACACGCTCTGATGTGGCAGCTTAGTGTTTAAGGCATTGGACTACTGATCTGAAAGTCAGTTCAAATCCAACTTCCACCAAGCTACCTCTGCTGGGCCCCTGAACAAGGCCCTTAACCCTTAAATGCTCAGTTGTATAAAACGAGATAAAATTATAAGTCACTCTGGATAAGGGCATCTGCTAAATGCTGTAAATGTGAGTCTTCATTTTTTACAGTGAGTATTTGTAATCATGATTAAAACACAAAACAGGACAAAGGAAAGGAAAACATTGTTATCATTGGCTACATTACAATGCCTGATCATCGCCTGATCCGGATAGCCCTACTAAGGTCTGATTCTTAGCCTTAAGTTCCGTCATCTTGTCTCAGGCGCAGTTCTGTCCCTCTAATATTTTGCGCAAACAATCTCTGGTCAAACTTATAGTCACACATACAGAAGGCCAGAACCTCACAATTTCTGCTTGTAAAATTTTCCATCACACCTGTGACACACTGCCATGCTACGGTGACGTTCACTTTGTCTGTACTGTATTAGAAGAACTGATGAGCTATATGCATTGGGCTGAAGAGCTCTGCATTAGGGTAAGCTATAAGGAGCTACACTGTTGGGTCATTAATGTGGACACCTGAACATCACACCTGGAAGCTGGAGGCCCCCAATTGACTAAAATGTCTGTTCGAATAGAAGAATAGAATAGAATAGAAGTCTTTGTTCTGTCACATATACTTTACACACAGTGAATTTCTTTCTTCGCATGTCAGAGCACAGGGTCAGCCATGATACAGCACCCCTGGAGCAGTGAGAGTTAAGGGCCTTTCTCAAGGGCCCAAAAGGGACAGCTTGGCAGTGCTGGGACTTGAACCTCGATCCTCGATCAACAACACAGGTAGTGTTCTAATTTCCATTCACTGGAGTTAAAAGACTCAAACTCTGTTCCAGCTTGACGATGCCCCTGTGCACAAAGCACAAGCTTCATGAAGACATGGTGTGGAGGTTAAGGTTGGAGTGGAAGAACTCACGTGTCCTACACAGAGCCCTGACTCTGACTCAACCCCACTTAACACCACTGTTATGAACTGGAACTGAAGCTTCATCAACATCTCAACATCAGTGTCTGTTCTTGTAGCTGAATGAACACTAATCTAATCTAATGGCTGCTAATATCACCAAACAAGCTAGTTGTACAGCACAAAGCTTTAAAATTACAGTTACGTTTGACTATTTTTTCCATTTTTGTCTTATTTATTTTCCTATTTGTGTACCTTTTAAAAAAATTCTAAGTGATCATGTTAAAAGGTTAGCTGATATTACAGAAGTGGAACAAAATATTAGCTGTAGATTATATATAATTTAGCTGAGAGGAAAACTGCTAATTTACTTTGCTAGCAAGGGTTTTGGAGTGACAGACAGAAACTTATCAAGCTCAGCAAGCGATTCAGGTAACGTCTGCTTTGCTATTTCTGAAACTTAGCAACAGTTTTTCAGATTTTTTCAATATATTTCCCCTTCATCCGTCCTTTTCAAACTGAGCCCTGGGTTTTCAGCTAGTTAAACTAGCAAGCATGTTCTTTGATAGCTCGCTAACATTTTGTGAGCTGTTACTGTTTTACGCGTCCAAGACAGCGTCGTTAAGAGAGTGTTTCCTTTCAGCAAGCTCTTTCACACACATCTTGGAAATTTTGACCTCATTACTGTATCAGAATTTTAAATGACATAGGCTTATCGACTTCTCTCTCTGGTTTCTGACAAAATTCCAGAAACATTCTTTGTGCTAAATTGCTGAACACTAATTCACATCTAGTAGGAAGCCTTTACAGAGGAGTAGAGATGATTAGAACAGCTCCATATTAATGGAGGGCGTCCACATACTTTTGGCTGTATTGTGCATCCTACAAAAATATGACAGATTTTTTAAGGAAGACGAGACACATATGAAAGGTGCAGCTGCTTTAAACCCAATAAACTAGTTGCAGCAATTCAAACTTACATTCGTAGATTAAATATTTCTGAGACATTGGTTTGTCCTTTAGAAAATATAAGGTCTCACATTGAGCATCCATGCTGCTCCCTGGTTTCTGAGGTGTACTGTGGAATTTTTAGGGCCAAATATTTTAGTGTACTGGATGGATTTTGCGAGTCAGAGATAGAGAAAGGTAGAGAGACAGAGAGAGAGAGAGAGAGAGAGAGAGAGAGAGAGAGAGAGAGAGAGAGAGAATGTTGGGGGGGCAGAGGGACAGAGAGAGAGAATGACAGGGGGGGGCAGAGGGACAGAGAGGGAGAAACCGAGAGAGAGTGAAACAGCCCTTAAAATGTCTAACTCCCTGATCAGCCCCCTGACTACTGAACTAAGGCACTGATTGACACAGCCTTACTCTCTGTACTAAATAGATGTAATTAGTGTGTCGAATAATGTAGCATGTAGATCCCAAAGGTACTCTGATGTTCCACATTTTCCACCACGTTTTCGAGGTATGGATCGGTGGACACTTTTTCATCTAATAAGTGAAAGGTAAATGATATGATATAGTAGAAATGATGTAAGGAATAATGATTAAAAGCTGAAATGCAGGGAGGAGTTTGTTTACAGTGATGCTCTGCGTTACTAGGCAACCATGACGTGTCAGTGTGTCCCAGTACTTACATACTATTTTGTGACACACTCAAAAATATGTACTATTTCATCGCACAAAGAGTACATCCTTTTAATGCATAGTACACAGTTAGTAGACAAATTGTAATTCAACCTCAGTTTATGGCTGTCTGAGGTCTAGCTGCTCTTGCATTTGACCTTTGACCTCTTTTGTCCTTGCTTCATGTTTTAGATTGAAACCTAACCTGCAACTGAGACCGTTTCTGCCTCCTGACCCCACCTTCGATTTTATTCAATTGTATTTCAGTGTAGACATATGGATAGTTGTATTATTTGCACTTTTTCAAAACCCAAAAATAAACTTTGTCCCTTTTTTTCCTTAAAAGGCAGAGGACACATAGCATCCCTTACTGTCTGACTGTATAGCTAACAGAACGTGCTTTTTGACGTGTGATAAGACAGAAACTTCTGTAAGATAGTACTGATTGTGTCAGTTGCGTAGTTTCTGGAATTGTGTAATTAAACCTCCAGGATCCATAGCGTCCGTGTTTACGCTGGGATCCTGGCTTTAAATACAAATATCAAACTTAAATATCAATAAATATCAAACTTCTGATCATTTCTATACTGATAATGTGGTGACATTGGAGCTCAAGGTTGCCAGATCTGTGTGAAAAAAACAAAAACAACACCAAAAACATATCCCTTTTTAAACCCAGTACACTGTTTTTAAAATGATGCTAAATATTTTGTTATATTTGCATCACATTTCCATACCGTGCCACTGTGTGTGAGAATTAGTATACGGTACAAGTCATGAGGTCATGATATCATCATATGACTTGGACATATCTTTATAGAGACTCAGACTTCGACTTGAATGTTGCATTTTCAGTCCTGTAAACAGAAATAAATAATTTACTCCTCAGCATACAACGTTACACCATTACAGCCTGGCGCAGTTTATTAAGTTCACTGTTATTTTGGACAGAGTCCAGTGAGGACTCCACTCGGAGGCGATGATTTATCCAGAACTTTAAAGTAAATGAAGTGACTATGGTGCAGTCTTGGGGATTGATTCACTGTTTCATTTGATTGTAGATTTTTAAATAAACACAGCAAGTTGAAATGAAGAGTAGATTTGGTAACACTAAACTCATTCATTCATTCATTCATTCATTGTCTACCGCTTATCCGATCTATTCTCAGGTCACGGGGAGCCTGTGACTATTTCAGACGTCATTGGGCATCAAGGCAGGATACACCCTGGACCGAGTGCCAACCCATTGCAGGGCACACACACAGCCTCATTCACTCACGCAATTACACACTACAGACATTTTAGAGATGCCAGTCAACCTATGCATGTCTTTTGACCGGGGGAGGAAACCAGAGCACCCGGAGGAAACCCCCAAGGCACAGGGAGAACACACTAAACTCATAAAACTATATTTTTCAAAGAAGATCCCTTTAATAGCATACATTGATTACACTTCACACACTTGAATTAATTCAGCAAATTTACTTACTGTATGCTAGCATCTCAAGCCCGCTACTTCTTGCTAAGCTAGTAATATACGTGTCTGTTTTTATTGTTTATTACAAGGAGAAAACTTTCTCAGTGCAGTCAAAATGGCTGCTAATATCACCAAACAAGGTAGATGCACAGCACAAAGCTTTAAAGTTATAGTTAAGTTTGACTATTTTCCATTTTTGTCTTATTTATTTTCCTATTTGTGTACATTTTAAAAAAAGGTTAAGTGATCATGTTAAAAGATTAGCTGAACTTACAAAGCTAGATCAAAATGTTAGCTATGGATTATATATAACCTCATGGTATAGCTGAGAGCTAAAATGCTAATTTCCTTTGCTAGCAAGGGTTTTGCCAAGTTGTCATAAAGTTGTTTTGAGTGACAAAAAGAATTGTAGCTTGAGAGCTAGCTTATCAAGCTCAACATGCGATCCAGGTAACGTCTACTTTGCTATTTCCGGAAGTTAGCAACAGTTTTTGAGATTTTTTAAATATATTTCCTCATCATCCGTCTTCTTCAAACTGAGCCCTGGGTTTGTAGCTAGTTAAACTAGCAAGCATGTTCCTTGATAGCTGTTAGCTTGATAGATTTTGTGAGCTGTTACTGTTTTACATGTCCAAGACAGCGTTGTTAAGAAATCGTTTCCTTCCAGCAAACTCTTTCACACACAAACTTTGGAAATTTTGACCTTATTACTGTATTAGAACTTTAAATTACGTAGTTTTATCGACTTCACTCTCTGGTTTCTGACAAAATTCCAGAAACGTTCTTTGTGCTCAATTGCCTCAAGGTGTGTGCTTGGTGCTCTGTGATGGACTGCTGACCCATTAAATATATTCCCACTTCAGTCACAGCGGTGTTTCTGGAATAAGACTCCAAATCCACCATGAGCTGAGAAAGTGAAACTTCAGATGGACGAACGTTTTTCTAAAAGAGCACAGGCAAGTTGTGCTTAAAAATGTATTTCCAACATAGGACATTTTTTTCAATGTATTTTTTTCATTTTTTAAAAAAAAAAATTATATTTTCATAATATTTTAGGTATTTGGATCTTGTTTATTTCAGTCTAGATTTAGTTGATGGAAAATGACAGCATTTTTAGGAAATTAAGACTGAAGTGCCTCGTTCATCATGATAGGTTTTGTTTGTAAGCATATTAAATACGATTTATCGGGGTATACAGTGGAACATCGACATACGAATTTAATTGGTTCAAGAAGCGAGTTCTTAAGGTGAAAATATGTATTGTATATGTATTCCCATAAGAAATAATGTAAAAGCAGATAATCCGTTCTAGCCACCCAAAAATATTAGCAATATTACCAATACGCAGTGTATGTAAACTGTATGGCTGCTTACAAAGAACTGACCCAAGCCAAGCATTCCATGTCAAGACTTCTCACAGGAAGTTGTGCCACCAAGCTTGGGCTAAAAATAGAACAGAGCACCCACGCCACCGATCTGTTCACAAAAAACGCTGGAAAAATCACCTAGCTTTTGAACGCATGCCGAAGACAACGTTGGTATCGTGGGTTGACTCTTTCCAAACAGCTTTCGCAGACTGGGAAAAGTCGCATATATGGTAAAGAATTCCCATGCTGGGCATCGTTTCCCACAGTGCGGTTTTAGTTGACCTCTGTTCAAGGGCTTTTATCTGCCAGAGCAAATGAGCAGGCTGCTGCTTTTTAAATGGAATTCTTTACCATATATGGCAATTAAAGGGTGTTTTTTTATACAAATGAGCATGACTGGCATTCCTTTATACAATGCCCTGATAAATAAGACTCTTTTGCCATTACAGGATTAGTAAGAACTCCTGAAACTCTCATGCTGAAGCCCACAGCAGCTCCTTCACATGGCAACTGGATTTGTTTGGTACCGTTACTCTAGAGAGCATTTTTATTATTACGCTTTACAGTTCAATTAATTCAGCAAATTAATTTACTGAGTGCTAGCATCTCAAGCACGCTGATTCATGCTAGCTAGTCTCACGTGTCTGTTTTCATTGTTTATCACAGGGAGAAAACTTGAGATTAAAAAGTGACATCAGAGTAATCAAAAAGGCTACTAATATAAGCAAACAAGTTAGGAGTATAATAGCAAAGCTTAAAAGTTCATTCATTCATTCATTGTCTACCGCTTATCAGATCTAATCTCGGGTCACGGGGAGCCTGTGCCTGTCTAAGGTGTCATTGGGCATCAAGGCAGGATACACCCTGGATGGAGTGCCAACCCATTGCAGGGAAACACACACACTCTCATTCACACACTACAGACAATTTAGAGATGCCAATCAACCTACAATGCATGTCTTTGGACCGGAAACCAGAGTACCCTGAGGAAACCCACGAGGCACGGGGAGAATATGCAAACTCCACACACACATGGCAGAGGCGGGAATCGAACCCCCAACCCTGGAGGTGTGCGGCAAACATGATAACCACCAAGTCACCATTATAACCCCCCCCAAGACACCCCCCCCCCGGCTTAAAATTGTTTTTTGTTTATTTTCTTAATTTTTTCTTCTTTTTTTCTTAAAAGGCTAAGTGATCATGTTGAAAGGTTAGCTAATATCTCAGAAGTAGATCGAAATATTAGCAGAAATGGTTTAGATGAGATGGGAAAAAAGCTCATTTCCTTTGCTAGCAATTGTTTTCCCAAATGTCATTAAGCTGTTTTGGTGTCTGAAAAGCAGCCAGAAAGATCACTAATAGAAACTTAGCTCAAGAGCTAGCCTACCAAGCACACCAAGCTATTCAGGTAACGTCTGCTTTGCTGTTTCTGAAAGTTAGCAACTTGTTTGAGATTTTTTCAAATATATTTCTCCAGCATCCTCTTCATATTAAGGCCTGTAAGCTAGTTAAACTAGTTAACATGTTTCTTGATAGCATTTTTTGAGCTGTTACTGTTTAAAATATACAAGAAGTTTAAGCTTGTTTTAAAAACTTCTCTTCCACATGCAGTGGTGAAAATTTTCTACCTCATTATTGCTTCAAACTGCAAAATATTAACGATTTCACTAAATACTACAGCTGAATGTTGCTCGTGTAGCTAATGTTAGCTAGCAGTTAGCTAGTGATTATTTGTTTCTTGCAGCACAATGCTGTTTAATTATGATTGGTCAGAAGGCTACAGTAGCAGCAGCTGTTACAGGAATTCCCACTGTGAAGCAAATCACAGGTTTATACAGTATTAATGTACTTGTTTCAGTACATTAGCGTTTCTATGGTAACAACTTAACAACAATGGGACTTTCCACGTCATACTCGGTGATGATGTTCCCAGAACCGTACACCCCTCTCAGGTGGACTATTCGTTACTCAGTCATCGTGCTTGCTGTAGTGTTAGCAGGATGGAACAAAATCTGTCTGAATCTATCTAAACATTTCTGCGTAAATTCTCTTTGTCTTGTGATATATTTAACTGTGTACAATGAGGATGGATGTTTGCAAAACACACACAGGCAGTCAGTACATTAATCTGCTCTTGCAGAGGAAAAAAAAAGACTTTTTTCGTTGTAGAGAAAGTTATACAATTCTTAAAAGAGGACGAGAAAAAAAAAACAGATCAGGAAATAAAAGGAAATATAAAAATAAGAAAGGAAGAGGAAAAAATAAGAAAAGGAGATAGAAAATATTACGCACATGCTCATAGTACAAAAAAAATAAATAAATAAAAAATTTGACAGTGAAATGGAAACAAATACATGGGAGAATTTTTTATTTTTTATTTAATTTATTATTTCAGACACAGCAGGGATGTGGATGTGGATACAAGGATCCGTATTTCTCTCGGTCTCGGGAGATGTTTATTTGTTAGATTTATATATTTCATATTTTATTAATATTTAGATTAATGAGATAAAAAAATGAGCACTTTAGCAATGTTAACGTAAAAAAATCACTGACCTCTATTAGAGCGTCTCCTTGATGCACACAGGGTTGCATTAAGTCTCTGCACGATCCAAGCTACACACACATACACTCCATCATGCACGTGTGCTGGCCCCAGCCTCTGCACAGGTCACTATGAAATATTCAACACGCTTTAAGTAGACAGATGCACTCACTCGTTCCTGACGTGTGTTTGTTAAGTACCCACAATGCCCTGAGGTCCTGGCAGCCAGTGATACACACGGGCACGCGCTCGACCTTGGCACACGGCTCCGCTAATGGGGTTGAGTCGCATCACGCACCACGTACCACACATCATCTTTCCTGAAATAGGGCTGTTTGTGTGCGTAACAGGGAATAAGCAATCCCAGATGTGCCTTAAACTTTGATTATTATTAGAGGTCTACTAAAGAGGATAAGTGAAGGATACACTCACAATTAAGCGGTCGAAAAACAGCAGGGAGAAATAATCGGCGATAATTACACTGAACGAAGAGATTGAAGCGAAACACAGACTAACCGCTCCAGAAATTAAAAGCTTGTTGTAATTGAAAGCTCATGGCATTGAACTAATCACTGTGGTGTAGGTTTAGGATGTTCGCTAAATATATTCATGATGGGGTTGCAGGTTAATGCTGTAGTGATGTGATGCCGCCTCCTCCATTCTGATTGGCCAGAAATGTCGGCTTGAAGAAAAGCAGTGACGAATCGCAGTTTTATATTAATGCACACCTTCGAATACAGCAGCGTTTCTATAGTAACAACTCTGCATAAATTAAAAAAAAAAAAAAATCAACAAAAGCTATGATTTTTCTTTTCAGAAAACACATCATTTATTTATTGATTTGTTTGTTTGTTTATTTATTTAACATTTATGCTAGGAGTTTCAAGTGTTTGAGTTCTGCAAAGAGCCACACTTAAAGCTGTAACCTTAGTCTTCATGCCAGAAAAGTCAACATTTCTTTCTTTCTTTCTTTCTTTCAGGATTCTGCAGTGTTAGCAGTTTTGTAAAAGCCACAACTACAGCTGTGACTTTAGTCTACATGTCAGAAACGATTATTTATTTATTTGTTTATTTACTTACTTACTTATTAACTTCGAGAGGCCGCTGAGGGAGCGACTCTTTATAGCTGCTGTAACATAAGCACTAATAGGATCTAGCTTGTCTCGTGGATGTTCCACAACATTAATCATAACGGTAAATGGATAAAAATTATGTCCTGTAATATAGAGATGGTGTAATTGTTGCAATTGAGTGGAAAAAAAATACTTGCTGTTCAACTAAAACAATCAACGTCAGGGTGAAACGAGTGTCATTGATTATTATTTTTGCCTCGGAACAGCACGCCCTGAAGTGTTTTATTCTTTATTATATAACAGACCCCCATTAACGGTAGGCATCCTGATGACATGCGCCATTTCCTCGATTAGCTCTGACGAGCCTCTTGATTGATTATCCGTAGAAGCAGTAGTGTGTTATTAGTGCCGTGATGAAACGGCAGATTGTCTCGCCGTCTATCGCGAAAGGTGTTTTTGCGAGAGCGTGTTTCAAAGCCTTCATCAAATCTGCTGCTAATGATTGGGATTGGCAAGCAGTCAAAGATCCACGCGTACTCGCGCTAAACAGATCCACAACAAGAGACATTAATCTGAGCCGACAGTGTCGGAAACAATGCCAGACGTCAAGCGGAAATCTGTGGCTAATCACCAGCTTCGTCGACACAATTAGACACCCTGTTGGCGGTAAAATCACAAAATGCAGCATGGGGTGGTTGTGAAGGAGGAGGAGGAGGTGGTGGTAATGGGAGGGAGGGAATGAGGGTTAGGGGGGAGGTGGAAGGGGAGTTATTGAATAAGATGCGTAAGTTCGCTTCATCCGTCTTGTCACAGCCAAGCCGAGCCGTCAGCCCAGGAAGCAGCGCGTCTCCTTGGCACTTCCTGCTCGTTCAGATGGTCGAGGGCTCCGATTCAAAGTGCACTCACATTCACTTTGCTTTTCACTGCCGTATTTGGCTCACAGAGGGTGAAGGAAAACCGAGCAGGATGCCGCAGAAGCGAAATGAAGGTGCGCTCTCCACAGTCTGGATCCAACCTTGTGTGTGCTAGAGGTGCTAATTGATGTCAGCATGAATACAAAACCTCGTATGTTAAAAATAAATGATAACTAAAAAAAAAAAACCTTCTTCATTTTAGCAGAGTTGTAAATGGGATGAAATTAAGCGGCTTAAATAGCCGTGATAGTTCGAGCTCATAATAAGGAACAGGAACACTCCACTAGATCCCTGAAGGTGAACCAGCATTAACTTCTTCAGCAATTTGAGCAACAGTAGCTCGTCTGTTGGATCGGATCACACGGGCCAGCCTTCGCTCCCCACGTACATCAGTGAGCCTTGGCCGTCCATGACCCTGTCTCCGGTTCACCACTGTTCCTTCCTTGGACCACTTTTGATAGATACTGACCACTGCAGACCGGGAACACCCCACAAGAGCTGCAGTTTTGGAGATGCTCTGATCCAGTCGTCTAGCCATCACAATCTGGCTCGTTATCAAACTCGCTCAAATCCTTACGCTTGCGCATTTTTCCTGCTTCTAACACATCAACTTTGAGGACAAAATGTTCACTTGCTGCCTAATATATCCCACCCACTAACAGGTGCCATGATGAGGAGATACTCAGTCTTATTCACTTCACCTCTCACTGCTCACAATGTTACGTCTTATTGGTGTAATCTCAACCCTAAAAGAACGGTGAAATTCCTTTATTAAAATTAACAGTTAAAAGGCTAATTTACGGCAATCTTTCACATGCTACACAGGTTTCCAGCTACTTGTTAGTGACCACTTGATTTCTATACCGAAGTCTGTGATGTTGTGACATGTTTTAGATTAGCACTGGAATTAGTAACTAATTTAGTGTTAAAGTCTTTTACATTTGTACATCAATTAATAAGTTTTATTCCATTTATAAATATGAAAATGGGAGTGATGTTATGTACAACGATGGGTGCCAATATTTATAGTCAGAGACTTGAGTTGGGTTGATAGTCAGCAGATAGCAACATACACTAATATAATTTATGTCAGTTAATTTATGGTTGAAATACATCGAAGTTTATGGTTTGACATAATATTAGGTACGCTACAGCGCAGTTGATTTCCAGAACAATCCGTATACAGCTGATGCTGAGATGGGTTTTAATTCATGCGTAGACACATTATAGTTTTCCTTTAAAAGTAAAGGACAGAAGAAATCCTTGCCTTGGCTGTGAAAATGGTGTACAGGAAAGGCTGACCATTCTCAGTCTGATGAATATTAGAGCCATTTGAATGCCAGTCAGACAGACCCACGGAGCGCGACTCCTGCCCTGAGTCGGATATCAATGATGAAACGAATCCGGATGTACAGAACATATTCAGACACTCACCGGATTTCACTTCCAAACAGGAAAAGAGAAAAGTGAAAAAGTGCAGGACTGAAGACTAAATCTGGCCATCAGAGCTCAGCGCACGCACCGGAGCTGTCAGACCCACTGCTGTGCCTCAGCCTTCACTAAAACACACTGACCTTCCCTCCAGCCTGGGAACAAGTGAGAGAGAGAGAGAGAGAGAGAGAGTGCTTTTCATACAAGTGATGGAGAACATTTTGTTGCTCTCTTAGAAATATGAGAAAGTGATATATATGACTATATGATATACGCCACCGTGTGAATGTGGGATTCATATATTCCATTAAAAACTCAAGCTTTGTGTTTGGGAAATTTGAGAGAAAATGTCTAGGAGATGACTTAAAGTATTCTTAAATATAGTGAAAAAAATCATTTTAATGAACAATTACAAAGTCAGATTTCCTGCCCTGGTTTCCGTTTTATTGGAGCAGCTGAAATGATGTAAAACTGTAAAAATACAATAAAATATTAAATAAATTTATAACTCAAATAAAATATTTGAAACAATGAATATGATTTTTCTTTAAATACTTAAACATAGAAATTACAGCGAAATTGTAAATAACTCAAACTGTCTTTAAAAATAGAGGAAAATAATCATTTTAGTTCATGAGAATTAAGGCTGTTATATATAAAACATCAGTAAGTTTATTTTATTTTTTTATTTCAGAATTATGACAGAATTGTGAATGTTGTGTATGTCGTGGTATCACTGTATGAATGTTAATTTTGTGAATGTATAAATCATTATGTTAGATAATCGTTTTTATAGTCTTTACATATTAGGTCTATACTAAGGAAGAAAATAACAAATATTCATTGAAGTAAATTAGTATCCATAGTATCCATCTTTTGTATATAAGACAAAAAAGGCTGCATATCCTCTTATATAATATCTATTTTTTTCCTAATATCAAATGTTGCGTAACATCCTTTATCCAAATTTTATAGGTTAAAGCAAGACGTTTAAGTTATGCAAAGCATTTTTTTAATTTGAGCATCATTAAATACATTTTTTATTTATTTTAAATACATTTTATGATTTTCTTTCAAATTAAATGAATATTTTTTATTTATTTCAATATTTTATTTTATGTACTACATCACGAAAGGGACTAGAAATAAAACAAATGTACATTTTTCTCTGAAATTGAAAATAAAATAAAAATTCTTTTTGAGTACATTTTCAACAAAAAAGCAGTTTACAGTTAAAATCATCCCTAACAATAAAAAAATGTACTTCAATTTAGTTAATTTAAATAATTAATCCTTTAATTATTAGTTTTTTTAGCTGTTTAAAATGATATAAAAATGTGTCAGATTTCCAACAGAAAAATGAAAAATTATTTTAAATTTAAAATTATAAACATTTGCACTTGTATGATTGAACAACCCATGCACACACACACACACACACACACACACACACACACTCCCTTGAAAATTCCCTCATACACAATTAAGCTCGCATACCCTTGAACCTACCCATAAAGACACCCACATTAACCCAAGCACACTCTCCAGAATTGGACACTGATGAGCCTGTAACGCGATTATGCAGATTTTTCCAGGTTGAGAACACGGACAGGACGAGAGTGCGGCCAGCCGGCGGAATGAAAGCGCAGTTGACATTGTAATCATGTCACTGGCAGCATATGAGACAGAATAGCGGGCAGAAAGAGATGACTTAGCTCCAGTCACACTTCCACCATTCAGGTGTGCCCATTACCATAGAACCGTAATGCATTCCAATCAATGCAGGGGTAATACGATGCTTAGATCTATGGCTGGATGATCAGAGTGAAAAGCGCAGCATGTGTGCAGTGGAGGCTGATTAGAGCCAGCTGATTGGCCTGTATTGTGTGTGTCATGCTAGAGATGGGGATAGGTGTACTTAGGAAGGGGGACTGGGGCTAATCCTAGACTCTGTTTTTCCTGTGTGTGTGTGTTTGTGGTCAAAAGTCTTCTAACACAACATTATTTGCTGGTTCATGAGTGTTTTATGCAAATTTTACTGGAGAACTTTTCTCTTTGAGAGGTGGAAGATTAGCATGTAGGAGGAGACACGTTTATTTCCTCTAACACACTGGGCAGAGCGACCTTTTTTTTTTAAATAAATACAACTGAGTGTTAAGAATAGATCGGATAAGCGGTACAGACAATGGGGAAAAAAATATAATTTCAATAAAAGCTTCTTGACCTTCTGCAAGATGGTTGGAGGACAAAGTGACAGGGGGATGTGGTAGGTTAGTGGTTAAGGTGTTCGGCTACTGCTAGGAAGGTTGTGAGTTTGAATCCCAGCTCCACCAATCTGCCACTGCCCTTAACCCTCCATTGCTCAGATGTTAATGTAAGTTGCTCTGGATAAGGGCATCTTCCAAATGTAAATGTAAGTGATCATGAGAGAGCTGGGAGGGGTTGAAAAAGATGCTTCTGGTTTTGGGTTATAGGAGGTTGTAGATCTGTAGAGGTTGATGATCTTCTGAGCTGTGTTCATAACCTGCTGTGTGGTCTGAAACCAGTGTTGTTCTACAGCCGACAGTCAGCAGGTCAATAGACGGATGTGAGGTCTGAATTGAAATGAAGTGCAATAACCAAGCAATTGTCCGTTATTATTTTCTACCTCTGCTTCTGTACGCATTCATTTGCATAAAGTTGAGCTGAATCATTTTATTCTAGTATTTTATTAAAAGGATTATTCACCACCATATCTGCCGCAGTCAGCTTTTCGCTATTCTGACTGACTGTGTATGCTTTTTTTTTTTTTTTTTTTTTTTTTTTTACATGAGCTGTCAGTCAGATAATTAATATATTCTACAAAATAGGTGTCAACATATCGCTAATGTGTTCACTGTGAATTAGAATAAGTCACAAGTGGAGAAAAGAAAAGAACGAATAAAAAGAGTGTTTGGAGTGTTTGTAGCAAGCACAATTAGCATGTGCTGCTAATCTGCTAATTGCTAATACAAAGCCTGGTGTGTAACTTGCAAAACAAACGAGCAATTTACTCACTGATTAAAGCCTTCATTAAGTTGTGTTGAAGTGATTAGAGAAAGATACATAGATTTACCTTAGGCTCATGTTGATGCCTCTGGAGAATATATGGCGCTAGTATAGTTAGCATGTACTGCTAATCTGCTAATCAAACAGTAGATAAAATTAACCAGAGGATAAAGATGGTGTTTGCTCCTGTTTTGTTGTGTCTATGTTCAGCATTGAATGTGGTGGTTAATATGAAGCTCATACGAAAGTAGTCACTTTGGATTTTCTATTTTGTATCTAGCCTACTAGGGGCGATATATCCATAGAAAAGTTCCCAAAAAAACCCCAAAAACAAAACGGTTTATTTTTTTTCCACACAAATGTTTCTATCTTCAAAGTAAATGTTGATATCAAACCCATTTCTGCTCTCTGAGATGCTTCAAGTGCTTGTTCTCTAAACAGCAGCTAAAATTTAAAACCGCTAAAATTCTGTGTAAGGTTATCCAACAGACTCACAGCCAGAAAATCATTCATTTCTTTACACTGATTGAAAATGTCTGATAAGGTGAGAACACTGGTGTATGGGTAAAAAAGGGTTAAAGTATTAGAATACAAGACAAGCTTGTGATGTAAGCTATACATTTTCTGCTACTACTGTTTCTCATCACAAATAAAAAACCTCTCACAAACATTCATTCATTGTCTACCGCTTATCCGATCTACTCTCGGGTCACGGGGAGCCTGTGCCTATCTCAGGCGTCATTGGGCATCAAGGCAGGATACACCCTGGACGGGGTGCCAACCCATCACAGGGTACACACACACTCTCATTCACTCACACAATACAGACAATTTAGAGATGCCAATCAACCTACAATGCATGTCTTTGGAGCAGGGGAGGAAACCCCCGAGGCACAGGGAGAACATGCAAACTCCACACACACACGGCGGAGGCGGGAATCGAACCCCCAACCCTGGAGGTGTGAGGCAAACGTGCTAACCACTAAGCCACTGTGCCCCCCCCAACAGCAACACTAGAAGCTAATTACTTGCTAGCATGAAAGCAGGGCAAGAGTACCATGAAGCTAAAACCCGTCTGTGGATGTTAGTACAACAGGACAGAAAAGGCAAGAGATGGAAGTTTTTAAACATTTAAGTGGAGTTGTTGATGTGTTTTAGCTTAGCGCTAAGTGTCTGCCTGACTAACATTACACCATTACCCCAGACTGTCAGGTGATCAGCCCACAAGAAGCCTCCATGACTCCATTCAGCTCCCACTAGAGCTGTTTCGAGTACATCCCACCAGACACAGACCACAGGGATGAACCCAGAACCTTCTGGAAAGAGTCTCTACCAGGATCTGATCTTCTCACCTTGTTATCCTCAGCAAAAGCAGAAGAAAAAAAGATAGAAAAAAAAAAAAAAAAATCACAGTCATCGATTGCTTCACCAGTAACTAGCCACAATAAACTCCGGGATCACTTTGAGCCGTGTTGAAATGTTAAGTGTTATAGACAGTATTATTTGAATTTATTCAGTGGACCTCGTTTCATTTCTTTCAGCTGTAGATCTTTCAATTGAAAAACACTCTAAATTGCACAGCGTGCTTTTTAAAGGATTACATTTTCCCTTGGCAGAGCTGTGTGTGTGTGTGTGTGTGTGTGTGTGATATATATTGTGGAAATCAGAGGCTATGCAGAGATCATAAATATAAATACAGTATTAGAGAACTGGATTAAAGAATATTTTTAGCTTTGAGCTGAGCTGAGCTTAGAGATTTTACGTAATTTACACAAAAAATAGAACAAAAAAATGAACAAACTTCTATTCTTGGCACAATTTTAATTTCATTAGCGTCTTAGAGCTCTAAAAAAAACAGGCCTATAAATTATTACCTTATTATAGACAAGCTTAGCAGAGAAGAAATATTTGAATCTTTTAAATGACTCAGAGTCATTTGAAACCGTTCAGTTAAACAATTCTTTCAGATTTTGTGTTCAAACGCAGGATCATGGCCTATAAGTCGGACAACAATCTGCTTAAGCAGTCTGAAGAAGCGCATAATCATTGCTATTTGGTGTGATTTGATAAAGTGCTTGTTTGTCTGTGTTTATTGTTTTTCACACTCAGCCTCGCACTCAGAAGACGATTCGGTGCTAGATTGAAAAGCAATTCGCACTCAGGGGCTCGGAGGGTGGTGGTGGTGGGGGGTGTTAACTATAATACACAGACGGCAGGCGAGAACTGTAACTGTAATTGTTTTCTCGCTTGTATTGCAACTCGGATTTCATTATGTTCACGTTCTTTTCTCTGTAAGATGATTTCATGTCCGTTTGAAAAACAAACAAACCGAAAAACAGTGATAGTGATTCATCCATTCTTGATGGAGATATTTAAAAAAAAAAAGAAAGAAAGAAATAAAAGAAAAAATGGAAAGAAAAAAGCGTGTGTTTTTTTTAATATTATTTCAAATTCAACACACAATCATACACAGTACAGTATGCTGTGAAATGCTTTCTGGCTGTGTCACAAAAATACAATTAAAAAAATGGCAAAAAAATAGAATAAAAGAATTTAACCATGCAAGGAAAAAATATAGAAAATATAAATATCTAATTTATGAATTTGGATAAAGAGTAAATTTTTTCTTGCATATTAAAATTCAGTGCAAATGTGTACATCCTTATGTTGTTGTAACTGTTTTCAGAGTTATCAGTTTTCCTTCTCATTATAGTTAAACCACAGCAACCGTCTACCATCCCATAATAATCAGGTTAGAGTATAGAAGTTGCTTTCGGCTGCTCCCTGCTCGGGGTCGCCACAGCAGACCAACTGGTCCACACAACAACTTGGCACAGGTTTTACACCGGATGCCATTCCTGATGCAACCCTCTCATTTTTTCCAGGAAGGAAGGAAGGAAGGAAGGAAGGGAGGGATAAAGAAAGGATGGAATGTTGGACAAAAAGAAGGCTGAAACAGAAGGAAGGAAGGAAGGAAGGAAGGAAGGAAGGAAGGAAGGAAGGATGGAATGATGGAATGATGGAATAGATAAATGAAGGAAGGAAGGAAGGAAGGAAGGAAGGAAGGAAGGAAGGAAGGAAGGAAGGAAGGAAGGAAGGAAGGAAGGAATGAATGGATAAAGAAAGGATGGAATGGATAAATCAAGAAAGGTAGGATGGACAAAAAGAAGGCTGGGAAGGAAGGAAGGAAGGAGGGAAGGAAGGAAGGAAGGAAGGAAGGAATGGATGAAGAAAGGATGGAATGGAAGAAGGAAGGAAGGAATGAAGCAAGAAAGGAAGCAAGAAAGGAAGGAAGAAAGGAAGGAATGGATAAATTAAGGAAGGTAGGATGGACAAAAAGAAGGCTGAAACGGAAGGAAAGAAGGAAGGAAGGAAGGAATGGATGAAGAAAGGATGGAAGGAAGGAATGAAGCAAGAAAGGAAGGAAGAAAGGAAGGAAGGAATGGATAAAGAAAGGATGGAATGGAATAAGGAAGGAAGGAAATAAAAAAATAAAATAAATGTTACAAGTGTGCCAGTTCTCTAGTATTATTCTTTCATAATCCTACTTCCTGCAGAATTATGATAACTCTTAACACTTTTATTATCACGTCTCAGTGATAAATCTGAAAAGCTCGGTCTGAATAAAGCAATAAGGAGTCATTTCTAACCTTTAAATGCCACTCTGTTATATAAACTCTAACGCCTCTGGAGAATAATGTTTTCTTACTTTTCTAATGTTTTCTCAGTCTTCCTGCGGAGTATGTGCTGATACAGTAATTACATTTCAGTGTCACACGACTGCAACATAGTGATGACTAAACATAGAGAATGTGAGGGAACGGTAAGGGATCGTGTTATGGTCTGATGCACAGTCACTTCTTTCACTTCCTTCTCTACCTACCTTTTCCGGTTTGTCTGAATTGTTATTGTGTTTTTGGATTTGTTATTGTGTTTTGCACTTCTCGGCCACCGTAATAGTGTTTGTATGGTGTACACACTAAAAATTCCAAACAACGTAGTTTCGCTACGTGGCGGAAAAGGGGTGGGGCTACCAGACGCTGATGCTGGATGAGAAAAAAATTTCAAAATGATGCTCCAAAGACACTCCGGTGGATGAAACATCTTAAAAATGTCACTTAAATGAGCTCACCCATGTTGTGTGATTTATTTTTCAAAATTCTAATGCTACTAAAGCTAGCATTAGTTAAGCTAGTGTTCCACTTGAGCCGATATGACCCTTCTAACATTCGTACCTAGTCTACCTAGTGGATAGTGTAAGTGTGTAGCATGTCATTTGGGACGCAGCTTGGGCCTTCCCTGTTGTTTCTTCTAGTTCCTAGTTTCCGTTTGTTTGGACCTGTAATTGTTCATTGCTTATGAATTTTGGATATGCTCATGATTAACCTGTCTGTCTGCTCTCTTGACCACTGGATAGGATTTATGTAGTCCTGTTAATAAAACACACATTGAATTTGTGCACTTAATAATGTATAACAAATTCCTAAAGTATTCAACAACAGACTTACTCCTAATACCCATCACTAATAGATTTATGGCTAAAATAATATAACATTAAAATATACAGCATTAGCATCTTAGCATCTTCTCCAATGTCACGGCTACATTATAAAATATGTATGTGTAGTTTGAATTGTTAATGTTAAAATTTTTACCTTAAATTATGTAAAAAAAAATAATAATGCATGTATTAGTATTTAATATAAAATAATATTTATTTTATGTATTTTATTTTATTTTAATAACTTATTTAAATAAGTTTTTCTTCTTATTATAGTTAAACCATAGCAACCATCTACCATCCTATAATAATCAGGTTAGAGTATAACTGTATAAAACAACAAATCAAAGCCAAGCAATAAATGAATCTATAAAACTTTATGAGCTTTGTATCATCAATCAATTAAAAATAATGTTTCTGTCTGGATGTCGGAGGAGACTCACGACTCGCCACATCATAAATAAATAAATAAATAAATAAATATTACAAGTGTTCCAGTTCTCTAGTTTATTCTTTTATAATCCTACTTCCTGCTGAATTACGATAACTCTTTTATTATCACGTCTCAGTGATAAACCTAAAAAGCTCAGTGTGGTCAGAATAAAGGAAGAAGGAGTCATTTCTAACCTTTAAGTCCCAGCTCATTGTATATATTTTATTTATTATTAATAATTTTTATATTATTATATTGAGCTCTGGAGTGTTTGCAGAATTTTGCTGATCTCTTCACCTTGTAGCTACTATGGCCTGGCCATCATATGACATCATACACACACACACACACACACACACATAGTGGCACAGTGTAACTTCTAAGACTCACTAACCCCATGGGAGTGTCTCAGTGTCTGTCCAGGCCGTGCACACCAAGCTGTTAGTGACCATCACTGCTATGTTTGTCCATGTAGTTTTGCCCTGAAGGCACCCAAACAGGCTTGCTATCCTCAGCTGACTATGTCTAAAGACAGTGTTATGTGTATGCGAGCAGTTTGTTAGTGACCAGTGTGTTACATCAGAACAGCATTACTCAGTCTCACACTCCAGTCTCGTCCCTCGAGTCCCAGCGAGCCGAGTCTCTTTCCCTCTCCACACACTCCACATTATTGTAAAAATGATTACCAGAAATATGAGCAGATGATGAGTCGTACTTCAGTGGATTCTGTCTCTGAATTCCCAATCTGTGGTTTAACCGAGCGTCTCGTTCAGGCAGCGTGTCCTCCATCACTCTCGCTCTTTTACTTTATCCTTCTCGATATCTTTTCTCGTTGCTTATCTTTCTCTCAGTGGGCCTCATTTATCAGTCATTTAACAAAATTGTGTGCTTTTTCACACACTGAAGAAAACATTCCCAACAGAGGAACAAACGCTAAGTTGCTTCATCTGTTTGGAAGTGTCAATCGACCATAAATTACCAAGAGCATTCCCAGCATTGAGGGATTACATTTAGACCCACCCACAAAACTCCATAAAAGGTAAAAGACACAGAAAGGTGAAAACAACAAAATGGCAACTAAACGGTTACAGAGCACCTCCTAATGCTACCATCATTCATGTTCAATGAGAGCTGGAGATTTCCGGTGACATGAACAACAGCGAACGTTAGTGACTAGATGTGGGCGTTAAGAAGTTAAGATAAAGTTTAACTTTATGCAAATATGTTGGTACATTGACTACCAATGAGAGTGAAGACAGAACAGCTCACTCTGCTTCTCCTTCACCTTCGTATGATATGATGCAGATATACAATATACGTGAATTTTATACACAAACGCCAAATCTGCTTCCATAATGTCTTTTCATGTGACACCCACTGAGAAACGTTATCACTATGGCAACCAGTAGTAGGACAGCCTCCTGACGACTTTACAGTAAAGCGATTGGCGACTTGCAGCGATAAAATGTGTGAACATAGCTTAAATGAGCGCTCTGTAAATTTTACAGTATTCCCAGCCACGCCTCTGAGCATATCTTAGAGCAGCGATTAGACTGATTAGTGATCGAATGTCAGTGTGGCACGACTGCAACCCAGTGATGAAACGGAAATACAATGGAAACAAGGAATTACGTTCAGTTCTGACACAGAGTCAGTACAGTGGAACCTGTATACAAATTTAATTCGTTCTTAAGGCAAAAATTTGTATTGCGAAGCGAATTTTCCCATAAGAAATAATGTAAATGCAAATAATCCGCTTCAGCCACTCAAAAATATGACCAACATGACCAATACGAAGCGTATGTAAACGGTATGTCTGCTTACAAAGAACTGACCCAAGCCAAGCATTCCATGTCAAGGCTCCTCACAAGAAGTCGTGCCACCAAGCTTGGGCTAAAAATAGAACAGATCACCCAAACCACCAATCTGTCAACAAAAAAAACACACGAAAAATCACCTAGCTTTGAACGCATACCGAATGCAAGGTCGGTATCGTGGGTTGTATCTTTCCAAACAGCTTTTGCTGACTGAAAAAAATCGTAAAATTCATAAACTCGCTTTGCTTGGCTTTCCACTGACACAGACCAGTTTTGAACGGCTCCCGGACGTACGCACAAATTAGCCAGCGTCCGGTTTGGTCCGGTTCGTTTGTATGCCGAAAATGCTTCGTATGATGATGCAAAATTTCAATTCTTAAGGCGAAAATTCATAAGGGTAGCCATTCGTACGCCGAGGTACTACTGTACTGCATTCCTGAATAAAAGAATCCATTGCTGATTGGTTTTCACTGAAGACTTTTTTTTCCAGTGTAGCACATTATCCTTATGACCCTCTTGAAGAACAGTACAATACACAATCAGCATTTTGAAATTCAACATTTTTCCTCTGGTTCAAAACCCAATCTCCTGGAAATTACCAAGTGAGTTCACAGCTGCTCACAAAACTCCATATACGGGAGTGATGAAAACAGGAAAACGACAACTAAACTACAATGCAGCGTATCATCTACCACAGACAAGCCAACTCATCCTTCTTGTATTAGTCGTAATTCAATCGCTCGCCTTATTGATCTTAATTTACGGGTTTCGGATTGCTTTTATGAAATTGGTGTGTGTAATTGAAATAAATCTGGTTTGAAATTGACAGTGTAATCAGAGGATATTAAATTCCAGTAAATCGGACATGCTTCTTCGGTTTTGAAGCCGATCGATCGAAGTTTACATGAATGGATTCAGAAATTCAGGAGTTCTTGTCAAAAAACAAGCATATAGTAAGCATTAGTATATAAGTAAATATTATTATATATCTCATAATAATAAACAAAGAATGTCATATCTTGTTAAAATGTGCCTGCGAAATATTTAAGAATAAATTAATTTGTGGACAGCTTAGTAAATGAGCCCCAATGTCTGCTAGGCTTTTTGTCTATCTCTTCCAGTCACTTCATCGTGAGTGTGTGTGTGTGTGTTTGAGCAAGTGTGTGACTGGTGGCCTGAATAACAGCCCTACCGTATCAGATTGTCTCTGCTGTCTTGCTGCAGGCTGCTGGGTTTCCCCGCTCTGACTCTGAGTGCCGGTGACAGTCGTCTGCCCTGCTGTATGATCCGTGACCTCCTCTGCTCCATTAAAGCTTCAACACAGATACACAGGGCAGATGGCACAGGGGGTATTTACAGCCCACTTCAATTCCCCTCCAATGGATTATTGCTCTTTTTCCTGGTGACTTTTACTGTAGTTTTTACTGTTAGTTTTATGCCTGTTTTATTCTGCAGTGTTGAGCTCTGGATTCTGATTGGTCAGAGAGTGTTGAGTCCGTTTCCATGCCGACAGCTTTGACTGTGATAAAAAAAATACCAGGTTTATGTTAAAGTGTTTATATCAAGATACGCCAACTTTCTCTAGCAGCATCTTGCACAGGGACTTTGGTGCAGGACAAGACGCTCCGTATGAACGTATTAAAATATTTGTAATGTGTTTCTTTTACATTTTTGGAAGGAGTCTCCAGTTTCAGTGCTTCCCAAGAGTTAAAGGTGAAACTGTAACTCTGAAGTTCCAACACAGGACAGACGACATTCTGGTTTCTCACTAACATGACTCATGAAAATATCATGAACTAGCATAATTTTGTTTAGTACTTAACCTAGATAGTGCATAGATTAAGAATATCTAGGCGTTAATGCAGTATTTTTTATGTTTGAGTTGATTCGAGTTCATTTTAAGCGGCTATATTTGAGTTCATTTAGGTGGATATATATTTGAGTTATTTTGAGTGGATATACTGTCATTTTAGTTAGTTTAATAGAATTTGGGTGGCTATATTTGAGCTGATTTGAGTTCATGTTAAGTAGCTATAATTTAGTTTATTTCAGATGATTCAGGTGACTATATTTAGTCATTTCCATTAATCTGAGTTAACATGGGGTCCCAATATTTGAGACCATATGAGTTCATTTGGGGGCACGGTGGCTTGGTGGTTAGAATGTTTGCCTCACACCTCCAGGGGTGGGGATTCAATTCCCGCCTCCTCTGTGTGTGTGTGGGGAGTTTGTATGTTCTCCCCGTGCCTCGGGGGTTTCCTCTGGGTACTCCGGTTTCCTCCCCCGGTCCAAAGACATGCATTGTAGGTTGATTGGCATCTCTAAATTGTCTGTAGTTTGTGAATGAGAGCGTGTGTGTGTGCCCTGCGGTGGGTTGGCACTCTGTCCAGGGTGTTTCCTGCCTTGATGCCCAATGACGTCTGAGAATAGATCGGATAAGCGGTAGACAATGAATGAGTCCATTTGATTGCCTCTAGTTTGGAATTTGGGTTAATTTTCTATTTTATATTTGAGTTAATTTGATATAATTTGGGTGGCTCTATTTGAGTTTATTTGAGTTGAGTTCAGTATTTGATTTTAATTGATCAGTAATCAGTTGGTCCTGATCTTTATCTTTTGCTTTAAGATACATTTGGCAATCCCATTGAGTACAAATGAGGTGTGTGTGTGTGTGTGTGTGTGTGTGTGTGTGTGTGTGTGTGTGTGTGTGTGTGTGTGTGCGCTAGTGGTTAATAATGTTGCATTATCATCTGGTTGATTTCTAGAAAAATGAACAGAAGAAAATGGTTGCATGCTGCTGGATTCAAGATTTACCCCATCTACAGCATTTTACTCTATTTTTCAAGGAGAAGGAAAGAATCCTGTCATCTCTTTGGATGACACTTTTGAAATTCAGCAGCTATACACATCTGCACAACAACTGCAGTGCTACACAATTGCTAACACAGACTCTCTGTACACTGTAGGTGATGATGCAGTTTGTTTAAATTGTGCTTTATGTCTCTTACAGCAACATATGAATTGTCCTGAAATTGACCGTGAAGCAACACATACGCAGTTCGATCACCTGTATTACCATAACCATGAATAACAAACAGCAGTTACCTCCCCAGTGTACGGGGTTGGAAACCTCTGACATGCAGTATTTACACTGTACGCAGAAAAAATTATCGCAGTGATCAATACGTACACCGTGAAGCTCGAGCACAACGAGCTCCAGTGAACACAACTGTTCTGAAAACTACCCGGTTTTCACCTTTTGTGCTTTAATATCATTAATGTAGGTTCATACATTTGAACAAAAAATGTACTTAAAAGTTAAAAGTGGAAAAAAAACCCTGTTGAATCTGATTGGTCGGATGGTGTTGATTAATTTTCTATAACAGCATTTCTGCCAGTTTAGGTTATATGTTATCATTTCTTATCATATCCAAACGTATATACCAAAAGTTAATGATCGATTGTTGTTGTTATGGTTTCCTGCAACATTTAAGGAATTTATAGAGGTTTCTGCTCGGACATTACAATCTAACATTTTTTTTTTGTTCAAGAAAGCCAAAAAAAAGCTAGTCTTTTTCTAATGCTTTTTAAAGAATGACTGTTTATAGCTGCTATAGTGCAAGTGATAACAAGAAGCGTAAATACGAATTAAATTTCTATCATTCGCTGTAGCTATAAAAGATATGGAGATGGATTTGGACAGAAAGAAACACCACAACTGCCTACTGAATACTAATCACAGCCCAAATTCTTGTTTTGTATTGGCTCAGGTTTCCAGTGTTTGTGAATTCACACTGAAAATCATCTGGATGAATTCTGTACTAAACAAACCGCAGCTCTGCCTTTCCCATTTCACTAACGTTCAAAACCGACAAATGTGTTTCATTCGTATTCAGTCTGAACATTGCAGTAGGATTGTTTCTTGTTTTGTTTTTTTTCTATTTATTTAAGAGAACTGTAATAGTTCATTAGAAATTCCGACAGATAATTATAAACTTTCCTAACATCCTGGTTTCGACTTAGGACAGAATTCTATTGCTTGTAATAAAAGTAAAATTAACATGGCGTGTGTGGAGGAATGGAGCAGACACGCTTTCATTTTATGACCGCAGTGGTGCATATGACTGCAATATGATCACTGAATAGTCAGTGTATTAAAGGGGTGATGGAGGGGTCATGCAGGGGTGAGAAGGAGTTTCTGGCAAGATTGCGATATAAATATGGTCTGTCTGTCTGATATGTTATTTCAGTATACACCTCCTGCACGACCTTGCGTTTCTCTGCTGGATAAATCTTTGATGAGCTCAGCAAAGTGTGCTTTCTGCGAAGGAGATTGGAATGTAAATATGGCAGAAGAGCCTACAGCCCTGGGCCTCGCCCTCTGGTGCTATCCGTATGTAAAGTCAGACTGATTTGGATCAGTGCTTCGCTGCGTACGTTTGCAACATTTCGGAACAGAGTCTAGAGGATGAACGCTGCTCAGTGAAACTGCTTGTGCTTGACATCACACTCTCGGGTCTTTATTATTAGTGTTTATTATTCAGAAACATTACAAATAAGTTCTTAGAGAAAAAAGGTCAGATCTCGAAGCATTGGCGCAATAGAAAAACATTCATCCTACTGTCAGAAGATTGCAAGTTGTAATTAGATATCCATGGGAGACTGGTGGGAGTCTAGCAAGCAAAATTAGCAATCTCTCTGAGCGGGAAGGATGACATAAACTGTATTTCACTGCCAATCACAGTAAAGCTAACCAACTGTAGTCTGCTGTGAGCTCATGCATGTGGAAAAGAGCAGAGAGCACTTTCTAGGAAAAAAAAAATCTAGAAACAGTTGTCCTTCTATGTGGAACCCTAAAGCAATGTGTTTCCTATCTGAAAGGTTTGCAAACTGAAGGATGAAAAGCAATACAGAATTTATGAAGAACCATTTTGAAGAGTGTAATGGAGACATGTACACATCATTACAAGTGAGAAGATGTTGCTTTTATATCTGTCAAGCTAATTGAAAGAGGCATAGCCAGTGAAGGAGATGTGGCCTGAATGCATGATCATGGGCTTTGTGTTTGCCTGCACCAATAAAAGAAGTGTGAGAAGTCTTAAAAAGTGGTGTGGCCTCTATGCTCTATGTGGTCACTCTGAGGGAAGGGGGCATGGCCAGTGTTTCTGCCAGTCCCAATAAAAAATGTGTGGCATTTAAGGTCTAGAAAGGACTGTGGTCTCTGTGCCTGCGTGTCCTAGTAAGGTGTGTGGCCTCTGTTCCTGTGTGTCATAGTAAGGGGTGTGGTCTCTGTGCCTGTATGTCCTAGTAAGGGGCGTGGTCTCTGTGACTGTCAATCCAAGGAAAGGGGGCATGGAATTTTTGATGAAATTTGGCAATAAAGATAACATCCAAAATGATTTTGCTAGTATTTTAGCTTCTTTACCACAGCTATGGTCAAAGTATTAAGGGGCGTGGCCTCTTTGCCTGTATGTTCTATTAAGGGGTTTGGCCTATATTATATTAAGGGGTTTGTGCCTGTATATCCTAGTAATGGGAGTGGCCTCTGTGCCGGTGTGGCCTCTGTGCCTGTATGTCATGGTAAGGGGTCTGGCCTCAGTGCCTATGTCCTAGTATGGGGTGTGGCCTGTGTGCCTATCAATCTGAGGACAGAGTGCATGGATGTTTTATAGCAGGCATGGTCTATGTGCATGTAAGTCATCTTAAGGGGTGTGGCCGCTGTGGCCATTCATCCAAGTAAAAAAAATGTGGCTTGTCAGTTCCAGGGAAGGAGGCATGGTCTCTGTGTCTGTCAGATCCAACTGACAAAATGTGCCCACTGTTTCTGTCAGTCTCAGTGATGGAGGCGGGGCAACTGCATCTTTCTCTGCCTGTGCTTTCTTATCAGTTACAGTGCAACAGAAAGCCATTTCAGTTACTTGCTCTTTCCAGAAGGTTTTGTTGAGATCCTTGTGCTAAGTTTTTCCATGTTTACTTTGAGGTTGATAATGTGAAACCTCAAACTCATTCCTCTGAAAAAGAGCCACAAACTTTTCCCTTTGAAAACTCAGCCCCATCTCTGAAAGCGCTTCAATTACAAATTCTTTCCGACTAAAAAAATGCTTCAAAATGTCACATGAAAAAAAAAACCTGTTCAACAAAACTCATTTCCCTTTATAATAAGAGTCTGAGGAAACAGGTTTCATGTTTGCTTCTCTGCAGACGAAATTCACGTCCAGGATAATTGCACATACTGTAAGCTACAGTCCTGAGAATACGTCATATTTCTGTAACTCCTACCAGATGAAATACTGCAATCAAAGCCACAGAGAGTTCACACATTAGCCTTTAAACTAACAGTCTTTTTTGATCTCTTTCTAATGCCAGGGTGCATTACGTGGCCCACCACGAATAACATGGCCATCTGTTGGTGATGAGGTGCGAGCTGTAGCGATCTCGACAGATCGAGTGTGCTGACAGTAAATGAGACAGTCCACTATTCTGACACGCGGCAAATCGAAAAGCCAGCTCCGAGGTGCTAGGCTCCACCAGAACACGGACACTTACATTTCCACCTCTCCTTTTTTCCTCTCCTTTTATATCCCCCCTTCATCTTCTCACCCCTGTTTCTTATTTCCTGCAGGATATTTTCCCCCCGAGGAGGTTCTAGTGTGAATACGGTTCCTCCCCTGGCTGGAAAGATAACTCTGGCGAGAGTATTTATTACGCGACTCACGGATAGAGAGGGAGAAAATGCAGAAAAAAAAGAGAGTGGGATACAAATCTGTGTGAGAAAAGAGAGAAAAACAGAGTGGAAGAAAGAAAGAGGTATGCGAGAGAGATGCATGGATTATTGATGTATGTGCGCTGTAATATTTTGTGGTTTGTGTGTGGTGGAGAAGCAGCTATGGGGGATGTTACAGTCCCTTAGACAGGTCATTGATGAGTCTCTCTCTCTCTCTCTCTCTCTCTCTCTCTCTCTCTCTCTCTCTCTCTCTCTCTCTCTCTCTCTCTCTCTCTCTGGGTAGCATTCAAAAACAGCAGGCTGAGAGAAGTGTGAAGAGCCTCACAGCGGTGCATATCAAGCAAGCTCGCTCTGGGAATGTCATTTAAAAGGCAAATAGGTGCACTGTCACTACCAACTGATATTCTCAGAGATAACAAGCTGCTTACATTTTTATTGGGAACACACACTCTGTCCCCAGTGTTACAATAAACATACGCTGTGCTGCAATCAGCTACATAGATACAGGCGCTTCCCAGATAAAGCCTGGCCAATTTGACAGTTGGCTTCCCTCTGCGCTAGGCCTAAGTCATTGATAAACATTATTAAAATGTATTTTTTCATATCAATCACTTTTGATTGGGTTTTTTTCTGTGTGGTAAGAGCATTTGTTTTTGGATCTGTTTTAATTTGAACCTTACGGTGCTTGGACCCCTAATAAAACTTCCTCTCTCTTGCCCTGTGCTCAAAATCCAAAATTTTTCTGATGTGACTCTAATGAACTTTTCTCCTGTTCTCTTATCCATGTTACTGAACATGAATGAATGATCACTGTTCTATCCTTCAATCTTGTAACAATAACAGTATTTTGATACAAAACCTAAATTGCTTGGACACCTAAATAAAGGTTTTTTTTTTCTTTTCTGTCCTTCAGACTGGTACCAGCAGAATCTTTATTCCCATTCAAACTCTATGGTGCTTGGACCCCTAATAAGAATAAAAAAAATTAATTAAATTTTTTATATTTCTGATCAAAATAGTTTAATAAGAATCATCAAATTCATTAAAATGTTTCATTTTTATTTAGATACATATTTTTTTTAATTTTTTTTAATTTTTTACATTTTTTTGTTTGTTTATTTGTTTATTTAAATATAAATATAATGGTCTGCTATTTCATCCAAGGTCTTTTCCCAGAATAGGCTTCGTATTCTCCATGATCCCTGACAAGGATGAAGCAGCTGCTGAAGATTCATGAATGAATTAATAAATATTCATGCAGTTCTGTCCTTCAATCTGGATGCATCTCTATTTCAGCATAAAACCTACAGAGACTGGACTCCTAGTCTTTTTTGGTAAGGCTTTTGGTTAAAATGAGCGTACTGTCCTGTGCTTCAGTCTAGCAGCAGTGACACATCTGTTTTGGTGCTAAACCTATGGTGGTTTGACACTAATAATAAATAATAATGATCAGAATGATTTTTTTTTTCTTTTTCCAATCAATTTTGTACCTAAACTTTTGGAGCTTGGACTCTTAGTGTTATTGTCCTTCAGCTGCTCCCTGTTCAGGCTCAAGGTCATCCAGTCCACACAGTTTAATTTGTCACAGGTTTTAACCTGGATGACTTTCTTTACACAACCCAACCATTTTTATCTGATCTTGGGACCAGGACTGAAAGTTAACCCCTCAGTAGCCCCGAGAATCAACCCTTGGCCATGTCGGTGAGATCATGGGATCCTTCCACTGGACCACCAGGGACCCCATGCTTGAACTCTCAATGACAACATTTACATTTCTTGCATTTTTGCAGCTGTCCTTATCCAGAGCGACTACATTTCTATCTCATATGATACAACTGAGCAATTGAGGGTTAAGGGTCTTGCTCAGGGGCCCAGCAGTTGCACCTTGGTGGGCCTGGGATTCAAACTCACAACCTTCTGATGAGTAGTCCAACATTTATTTTATGGATACTACATGTTTAAAAAGTTTTTTTATTCAAATAATCAAGCTATTCCTTACCTGATTCTGGTATGACTGGCATCTCTGTTTTACAAATTTCCTTCACATGGACTCCTAACACTAATAAGAAGAGGAGCAGCAGTCCACTGCTTAACTTGCAAGCACTATAATTAATCTCATTGTGCAAAACATTCAAGCTTGAACCTGCAGACAAGAAAATAACCCGCAGCAGCAAGGGAAAGTATCTCGAGCCTCTCTGTCTGTCAGTCAGTCAGTTGCATGAGTCCTTTTCACACCTTGACTTAAAACCGGGTTGCAGCCTGGAGGGCACAGACATGAGCAGTTTTCACTTTTAGTGTATATTTGCCTAGGGCTAGGGTTAACCCTTAGATGTGTGTGTGTGTGTGTGTGGAGTTTACATGTCCTTCCTGTGTTTCAGGGGTTTCCTCAGGGTTCTCCGGTTTCCCCCTTCAGTCCAGTGTTGTCTGTAGTGTGTGAATGACTGTAATATAAACACCAGGATTCAAGAAACCTAGATAGAAAGTTGGATAGAAGTTTGGAAAATGCTTACTAGCAATTTCTCCTATATTGCTTATACACACACTTCTTTTTGTGTTCGAGAGCAGGAAGAATTAATCAGTATCATGAGCAGGTCAGGGGTGAAATGATGAAACCACAAATCTCAGGGTGTAGGCAGTTATTTCTAACAGTAATTTATATGTAAAGATATAAAGCTGGATGCAGGCAGTTAGACCAGATGTGTAGGTTCCAATGTGATAAAGAGACTAGTGGTAGAATATCTGTGGTGTGAATGAAATATGCCGAGAGAGAGAGAGAGAGAGAGAGAGAGAGAGAGAGAGATTATTATTGTACCTATCGCTGTATCATACCAATGAAGAATGGATGAGTAATAAGAGCCTTATTGCTAGAATTCTTTGATTTAGCTCTCTTTAATGCATGGATTAAAGTTCTCCATCACCACCATGAATTTTTATTCCATTTGTCTTTTGGAGGTTTCGATATTTTTGTCATTATTTGCCACAGGATTTTCTTTGGCACTAGTTGAGTCTTCCTCTCAGCAAATAAGCTGTATGTTATGTCACTTTGACTCATGCATGTGTTAGGTGTATTATATTCACAGGTATGTATGTATGGAACAAGCGTGAAAGCTCAAGCATAATAACAGTCCACAAGCGTCTCCACACGATCAGTATCGGATCATCAGGCATGTCTGTTTTGGGTAAAGCGCATGTTTAGAGAGCTATCTTGAAATACTGTATCATAGCAACAGGTCAGTTATGCTAACTATGCTCAATCCCACTGTTTTTTTTTTATTTTTTTAATGTGTTTAAACTTTTATGTTTGAGGTTTTTTTATCTTCAAGCACACAAATCTAGATTTGTTGGGTTTAGTGTCTTATGGGACAGTTTTGTAGCACATGATTGTATTGATGCTCACTTTATCTGGTTTCTCGGTTATGGCTGAAAATGGAAACTTTTTTTTTCTTCAGATTTTTCAGGTCCAGTTTTTGACACAGTAGGTTACCAGAATAGGTTAGAAATGTAATGAAGATGTGATTGAAGTGTAGACGTTCAGCTTTAAATCAAGGTGTTTAACACTTATTAACAATTGAAGAGTTCATGTATTTATTTTTAAATCCTTTTATTCAGTTAGTATGTAAGTTCTTGTCCCAATACTTTTGCTAAACACACAATCGGGTGGTCTGCCACCAAAAGTTAACACACCTAGACATAAATATCAGGAAACAAAAGCTGAAAGTCTTATCTGTCTTTTCCTATCCATCTTTTGATCTAGAACCTAAATGTGTACCTTCAGTGTTTAGCCAAAACAAAAAGTTTTGCTGGTGGCACGGTGGCTTAGTGGTTAGCACGGTCGCCTCCCGCTCACTGTGTGTGTTTGGAGTTTGTATGTTCTCCCCGTGCTTGGTGGGTTTCCTCTGGGTGTTCCGGTTTCCTCCCATTGTCCAAAGACATGCTTCTAGTCTCTAAATTGCCCGTAGTGTGTGTGCCCTGTGATGGGTTGGCACTCTGTCCAGGGTGTATCCTGCCTTAATGCCCTATGACGCCTGAGATTTTTCACTGACGTAAAAGATGAAAGAATCTTGTTTATAGAACTATAAAATTGTTATCAGACTCACAATCATGCGGTTATTATTAGCTAATTGCAGTCATAGCTAATTTCCGCCGTAGCGCGAAGAATTAATCCGTTAGAATGATACAAGAATCTGTTTTGTTGCTGTAGGTGATGTAACGGCCAAAAATGGAGAGAGGAGCAACTGAGAGAGCATGTCTCCATCTGTGTGTGTGTGAGAAAGAGAGAGAGAGATAGATGGATAGAGAGAGAGGCGGAGGTAAGGATGAGTGACGAGATTGTGATCCAAGCTGACATTTTTTTCCGAGATGGCGCTTTGCCTGCATTGTGAACTCAGTCCTCTGTGGCTTGGCCTCTGTAAATATGTTGCAGAGATGCACAGCAGCCAGGTGAAGGATGGGCTCTGGGGTGGAGCGAGTCCTGAAACAGAGAGAGAGAGAGAGAGAGAGAGAGAGAGAGAGAGAGAGAGAGAGAGAGAGAGAAAGAGGAAGAGAGAGAGAGAGAAACATGGGTAAATATTAGCTGTAAACAACTACAGGCTCTGCTGAATATAAACAAAAGACATTATGGAGCGTTTTGTATTTTGCAGATGAGCCTGATGAGCTCTGCTTCTAGCTTTACAGTCACTGTTACACACATCAGCGTAATGGATGATGCATCATTATAAACGAATGAATAAAAAAAGATTGAATATGCTGTGCTCTGGATCTGGGATCAGCATAATTCAACCTTTAGAACAATACGAGCACACAGTCAGCCTCTGAGACCCAGTGCACAGCAGCATCTGTGCAGATTTAGCTAGCTAGCATTTTGAGAACTCGACCTTCAGTGTCTCTGTGCAAGCAGGGGTGCCAAAACATACAGTCAGCATGAAGTCCTGGAGAGAAGACCATCAAGGGTTAGTCCTCACCAGATTTCAATAAAATACTTAAGCAATTTTTTTTCAGTGTAATCTCTATTTAGTCTGCTTATGTGTTGTGTGTATCTATGACTAGCACAGGAATTTCTTTTTTATTAAAACCCATGCTAGAGGCCTTCTGGTGGTCCAGCAGCAGGATCCTGCTCTCTAGTTGTCTCAGCCCGGGTTCGATTTCCAGGCAGGGTGCTAATCCATCCACTGAAGAGTTAACTCTCAGAGCCAGTCCTAAGCCTGGATAAAATGGGAGGGATGTGACAGGAAGGGCGTCCAGTGTAAAACCTGTGCCATATTAAAACATGTGGACCAAATAACCACACGGAGCGGCTGAACATTAAAAACCATGCTAGCTGCTGAGTTCTCAGGAAGTGTTGATAAATTTAATGTAGCAGCAGCTCTGACAGTAGTGTAGCTACACATCACAGATTTATATTAATTGTTCTAATATGTTATTGTTGTATAGTAGCAGCTCATCCACATGCATGCATTTAATCATTGACATGGTTAAGTTTACTGTAAATGGATGATTATTTAGCATTTAAGGAAGGAGTCTCCAGTGTCAGCATTTTGTAAATGCCGTGTCAACTCCAGATTCCACAGCGAACTCCCAGAACACACCGTGGCCTACCAAAATGGCCGCCATGGACTGACTTCCCAAACTACGAGAACTCTGTCACGTTCACAGACTTTTAATGCTCATCTGTTCATCAATCAATCTCTCTCTCTCTCTGTCTGTCTCTCTGTCTTTCTCTCTCTCCCTCTCTCTCTCTCTCTCTCTCTCTCTCTCTCTCTCTCTCTCTCTATTTCTCCTTATTCATACACACACACACACACACACACCCTTCCTTCCTTGCACAGAGACTCTCATTCCTGCTCTAATAGTGAAATAATGCTCACTGGAGCGTTAATTATTTGTCGCTGGTCTTTGCTTGTTTTTGTCTACGATTTTTGCCTCAGGATTTGGATTTGTTTGCTTGTCATAATAAATTCTCTCTCTATCAATATCCACTTCAGCTTCCCTGTTCTGACAGTAAGACTCAGAGATAAAGCTGTAAAGTTTTTCCGCATGTCTTCATGACGGAGTGATTTATCGTTTCTCAACAACATAGCAAGCTTCGAGTTTTTACCCACAGCTTTACACCACTGCAGTGTGGCTGAATACTTCAATCGGATTGGTCAGAAGGTGTATGTTACTTTCGTGTAGCCTCACAGCTCTGATGGTAGCTCCTGCTGTAACGTGAAGGACATTTTTATATTAATGCACTCGTTATCATTTGTTATTGTTTCTATAGTAACATAACACAGGGATGCTCAGCATATTCATTCAAAATGCTGATTTATTCTGAAAAATGTAGAATTGTTCATATGATGATGAACATTTTTAGATTTTTGTTAAATGATAGTCATTAATTATCATTAATAAAAATAATCATTATTAATTATTGTTAGTGAAAGGAGTCTCAGTGGAAGAGCTTTGTAACACTCACAGTGCTTTTTCAAAGTTTCCCAACATGGGGAAAAGCTACAGGACAGACGAGTGGATGCTTTCTGAGAGAGAGAGAGAGAGAGAGAGAGAGAGAGAGGGGGAGGGGGAGGGGGGGAGAGAGAGGGAGAGGGGAGAGGGAGAGGGGAGAGAGCGGGAGGGAGAGAGAGACAGGGAGGGAGAGAGAGACAGGGAGGGAGGGAGGGAGGGAGGGAGGGAGAGAGAGACAGGAGGAGGGAGGGAGGGAGAGAGAGACAGGGAGGGAGGGAGGGAGGGAGGGAGGGAGGGAGAGAGAGACAAAAAGGGGAGAGAAAACAGGGAGAAAAGAGAAGGGGGGAAGAGAGAATTGAAGAAGAGAGACAGGGGGAGAGAGAGAGGAGAGAGAGAATTGGGGGGAAGAGACAAAAGAGAGAGAAAGAGAGAGAGAGACAGGGAGAGAGAGAGGCAAGAGAGAGAGGGAGAGAGACAGACAGAGAAAGAGAGAGAGAGAGAGAGAATTGGAGAAGAGACAAAAAGGGGAGGGAAGAGAGAGAGAGAGAGGAGAGAGAGAATAGGAGAAGAGAGAGAGAGAATTGGAGAAGAGAAAGAGAGACAGAGACAGACAGACAGGGAAAGTGAAAGAGAGGGAGAGAGATTGATGGAAAGGGAGAGTGAGAGAGAGACAATGGGAGAGAGAAAGACAGAGAGATAGAGGGAGTGAGAGAGAGAGATAGAGAGAGAATTATTTGGAGGAGAGACATAGAGAGAATTAGAGGAGTGAGAGACTGTTTATTGTGTGATTATGTAAATGATAATAAGAACTTGTCTTATGGATATTAGTTGAAATATAAATTAGACATAAAAAGCACAACTCTATAAGTAACATTAAATGGAAATATAAACTGCTAAAGTTGTTCATTAATAATTGAAACACGGTAATGTTGGTGAATGGCTGTGGTTTAAGTTAAACAGTGTTTAGGTGATTAGGAGCTGTTTTTACCACGTCGCTGTAGGAAGGAAGGATAGACTATAGGAACAGCTTCGATGTGAAATGGCGTGGCGAGACAGACACACTGTAATAAAGATCAGAGCAGAAACATCCAAAAACGTCAAGACAAAGTCAGATCGAAGTCAAAACACAGGCAAGGATCGTGCCATGAGCAAACAGCGAGCACTAAGTAATACAAACATGTAAACTGCAGACAGCCAGAAGCGGTAAAAGGCTTGGGAATGTCAGGAGTGAAAACACACTGAGCAGTAAATCACAACTGCCTGAATGATGGTGAGCTGTTTATATACAGCAGCTGCAGGTGTAATTGTGAACGGCTAAAAGTCAGGTGATGATGAAGGATTTAGTCCAGAGCATGTTTTAGGTGCATTCTGGGTAGTGGAGTTTATCAGGAGGTCCTGATGGTCTCATGCCTCCGGATATTTATAGAAATGTTACATTTACACCATTTGGTAGAAACCTTTATTTAGAGGAGCTTACGATTAATCTCATACAACTGAGCAGTTGAGGGCCTTTCTCAGGGGTCTAGGAACTCAAACTGACAACCTTCTGATTAATAGTCCAACACCTTAACCACTGAGCTACCACTATTATTGGTAGCTATCGCTATTATTTACTATAATAATATCAGTATGTCCTGAAGTATTTTATACTCATTATAACATTACAATTTGCCAATGCTTCCATTTTTTTTTTTTATTAGTGAATTAATTAGTGACGGAATTTTTTTTTATCCATTTCTATGATGTCATGGAACATCTATGAGCCAAGTTATGATATGTTATAGCAGCGATAATCCATCATTCCTTCTATCTATCTATCTATCTATCTATCTATCTATCTATCTATCTATCTATCTATCTATCTATCTATCTATACCTGCTTATCCTACTACTGGGTCACAGGGAACCTGGAGCCTATCCCAGGAGACTACAGGCACAAGGCAGGGTACATCCTGGACAGGATGCCAGTCTATCACAGGGCCCAATCCAAATCACACACATACACACTCACTTTAGAGATGCCAATCAACCTACAATGCATGTCTTTGGACTGGGGGAGGAAACCAGAGTACCCAGAGGAAACCCACAAGGCACGGGGAGAACATGCAAACGCCACATTCATAGCAGAGGTGGGACTCAAACCCCCAACCCTTGAGATTTGAGGCAAACGTGCTAACAACCAAGCCACGGTGACCCACTCATTCCTTCTATCTATCTGTTTATAAAGTTTATAAACTTTAAATCTGACTGTTAAAAAACCCCTGACACTGGAGACTCCTTCCTCAGTTAAATGTACCTATCTCAGCAGAAATCTTCATGCATTCATTGACCTTTTACAATTTTTTTAATAACTTTTTTATTTTTAATAACATTATTATTGGTCATAATCTAGATTGTTTCACAACTGCTATTTAAGTCCCTGTGTAAATTGTTGCTATAGAAACAATAATGTATAAATAAGAGGGTGATTTTTTGGGAATTATATCTTCACTGCTGTTAAAGAAAATTAATCCACCATCTGAGCAGTTCAGCTCGAGAGTTTAACAGCATCCTGGTGTGATTTAACGACTGCCCTTAGATATCTATTATAATGGCTTTTCTTTTGTCAGTGCAGAGAGACGTTTCAGATGTTCGTGTCTGTTGTAATCACACACACAAACACAACAAAGGAAGAAGAGGATGAGAAGGAGGGAAAGGGAGAGAGAGGTGAAGATACGGGAAAGGGAGAGAGAGAGGATAGAGAGGAGGGAAAGGAAGGGAGGAGAAGAGAGGGAAAGGGAGAGAAGGATAGGGTATGGGAAAGGGAGAGAGAGGATGAGAGAGTAGGGAAAGGAAGAGAGAGGATGAGAGAGTGAGGGAAAGGAAGAGAGAGGATGAGAGAGTAGGGAAAGGGAGAGAGAGGATGAGAGAGTACGGGAAAGGAGAGAGAGAGGATGAGAGAGTGAGGGAAAAGGGAAAAGAGAGGATGAGAGAGTAGGGAAAGGGAGAGAGAGGATGAGAGAGTGAGGGAAAGGGGGAGAGAGGGGAGAAGTGAGGGAAAGGGGGGAGAGGATGAGGGTAGGGAAAGGGAGAGAGAGGATGAGAGAGTAGGGAAAGGGAAAAGAGAGGATGAGAGAGTGAGGGAAAGGGAGAGAGAGGATGAGAGAGTACGGGAAAGGGGGAGAGAGAGGAGAGTATGGAAAAGGATAGTGAAAGGAGGTGGGGAGAGAGAGAGAGAGAGAGAGAGGGCAAAAGAAAACTTTTTACTTTTACACTCCTTTATTTTCACCAGTCACATTATACAGAAAGTGCAAGTGCCTCAGCAGATAAATAAATGAATAAAAAGGGGAATAATAAAATATATAAATAATATTAATACCCATTTCAATAAATTAAGGAGATTCAAAATTTTAAAACAGTTTTGTTACATAAAAAAAATTTGAAATGTCCAATGTAAAAGGGTATTAAAGACAGTTCATCTTCATCAATAAAACAGATAATATTCTCACAGCACCATTTCAGTGTAAAAGTGTTTAAGTCATTCAGTGATTTAAACAAGTTAAAATCCACTTTAACTCGAGCTTTCACTAAGGCTCTGAACACAGAGGTGGGACTGACCACTCGTCTCCTCTCCACCTGGTGTTTACGAGTTATGTAGCTATCATTTTTGCCTCTCCTACAATAAAATTGATCGGCTCCCATTTCTGTTTTTTTGCTCGTCGGTGTCCAGCACCGAAAATAAACCGTACCCGAGTCCATTTCTCACTAAACAGGTTAAAAACAGTTTTCAGCAGCTCAAACAGAGGGTTAAGTCTTTTACATCCTGAGGAAACCTTTGGAAGTCCCTGGTAGAAGGTGCCTAGCAGCTCCTTGCTGTCCCTGTGTTCACTCCTGTAGAGGGCTTGGTAAAAGTCTGTGGGC